>PVIJ01009391.1:0-67148 GCA_004024925.1 Scalopus aquaticus
TGTCTCTCTCCTATTTGGTTTCCTTATAGTCCTGTTATAAGTGAAACCATTCGATATTTTTCTCTTTCTTTCTGGCTTATTTCACTGAGTATGATCCCCTCTAATTCCATCCATGTTGCTGCAAATTGCATGTGTTTATCTTCTTTGAATGCTGAATAGTATTCCATTGTGTATATGTACCACATCTTCTTGATCCAATTATCTACTTTTGGACATCTGGGTTGCTTCCATACCTTTGCTATTGTGAACAGTGCCGCAATGAACATACAGGTGCATGTATCCTTTCAGATTAGTGTTTTTGTATCCTTTGGGTAAATTCCCAAAAGTGGGATTGCTGAGTCATATGGAAGCTCCATGTTTAGCAGTTTGATGAATCGCCATACAGCTTTCCATAGTGGTTGGACCAGTTCACATTCGCACCAGCAGTGTAGAAGAGTTCCTTGTTCTCCACATCCTTTCCAGCATTTGTTGTTGCCTGTATTTTTAATGTGTGCCATCCTCACAGGTGTGAGGTGGTATCTCATAGTGGTTTTGATTTGCATTTCCTTGATTATAAGTGATATTGAGCATTTTTTCATGTACCTGTTGGCCATTTGCTTTTCTTCTTTGGAGAAGTGCCTTTTGAGCTCTTCTGCCCATTTTTTGACTGGGTTATTGGCTTTGTTTTTGTTGAGTTGTGTGAGTTCCTTGTAAATTTTTGTTATCAGTCCTTCATCAGATGTATTGTGTGCAAAGATATTTTCCCACTTGGTAGGGTGTCTGTTATCCGTAGGTTTCATAGAACACACTTTGAGAGAGTGAACGTTCTTCATATACTAGCATAAAGTGGCAAGGTCTCTCATATTATTTTGTGCCACTATGGTGTAAGTTCACAAAGTCAGAAAATGAATCTAACCTTTCATTCCACCCATGGGCTTTGTCTACATGATATTCTTAAAAATAAACACAGCATTAGAGTTATGTCTAATCATGAAAATTCAACCCACTCAAACCCTGGTCATGGTTTCTCTTTGACAAAATCTTACCAAATCTTCTCCCTTCTTGCCCGCAGGGTTCCAACTGTTCTCTGACTGTTCTTAGCACTGACTGTCCCCAAGGAACTGGGAACTAGAATTGTCTCTAAGGAACTTGAATTATGCAGTATTAAAATGTCCCACATTTGACAAAGTTGAATAGGATTAGAGTGAAACTTGTGAGGAAACCATGGTTTAGAAGAAAAGGCAGCATTTCCTAACTAGAGTTCCAGAAGAATTTACAAAGGGAAACTGCTTCATTTCTTTTGTTTGTTTGTTTGCATTCCTTCCTTTTCTCTTCTCTTTCTCTCCCTCCCTCCCTCTCTCTTTCTTTTTCGTTTTTGCTTTGTGATCCAGTCCTGAATTCACAATTACAAAAATTTCATTCATCCGAAACAGAAACTAACTTTGACTCTTCTAAACTTAGACATGGATTTACATTTCATTTTCTTGTGTGCTTTTTAACTACAACTGAAAAAAATAATAACTCTTCCCTGTCCGAGTCCTTAATGGTTTTCAGCTTTTAACACTTTCCAGCTATATTAAAATCTGTGAGTTTCTAATTCAAAGTCACTTAAAAGGGAGGGGGGGTGAGAGATGAAATACAATATTCATAATTGCAAGCTAGCACATTATTGATTACTGAGGGGGGTCCTTTATATTAAAGTTATAAAATCAAAGTGCAATGTTGACTTCATTTAAAATGACATAAATATGTTCAGTGTTGCTCACGCTAGTGAAATAACCCTTGGCCCCAATGGAAATGTTAAACATGCTAAAGGAAGATGCCCATGAGCTGCTTCTACTATGAATTTCAAATACTATATATAGCACATCTTCTTGACCCATTCACCTGTTTTGGGGCCTTCCGGTTATTTACATATCTTAGCTATTGTAAATAGTGCTGCAATAAACATAGGGGTGCAAGTTTCCTTTCTAATTAGTGTTTTTTATGGCTTTTGTGTAGATACCTAGAAGTGGAATTACTGGGTCATAAGGTAGTTCCATTTTTAGTAGTTTGAGTAGTTCCACACAGCTTTCCGTACTGGTTGGACCAGTTTGCATTCCCACTAACTGTGTAAGAGGGTTGCTTTGACACAATGGAATACTCAGCAATTTAAAAAAAATAAAATCGTGCCATTTGCAGCAACATGGAGGGAGCTGTAAGGGATTATGCTCAGTGAAATAAGTCAGAAGGAAAAAAAATATTGGATGGTTTCACTTGTAGATGGAATACAGGGGGACCAAACAAAGGGTCAGGACAGACTAAAATTTCAAGCTGACCACAATGCTGAGACATACAGCAGGGGAGGGAGAGGGGTCAAAACAGGGGAGGGAAGAGCACAAGGGACTATGGTGACAGCTCATGGGTGATGCGGTGGGAGAATTATGGGGGCTACACCTGAGGGGAGAAATTAAATATTTTACAAAAATGAACAATAATGTAAGAAAATAACAAAACAAACATGTTTAAAGGGAATTACAAAAGAACACAGGGATTCAGCAATCAATAAATAAATAAATAAATAAATAAATAAATAAATAAATAAATAAATAAAGGATAGCTTGAGGACATGACCCTGTAATTATCCTAGGAGGAGCTAGGAGTTAGATGGGGATGATAAGGGAGTTAGAGAACTATGTAGTTAAGATCAGCAATAGTGGGCTCTAGGTAAAAAGAGACTTATTACCTACTAGTTTCCTAACTTAAAAGTAACCACAGACTAACTGTAGTTGTCATTATATTATGGACAAGCAAATTAAAACTTGGCCAGTACAGATTGATAAAATTTCTATTGCTTCATGTAATAGGAATGAGTTAGAAAAGGTTTGATTTTGAACATTCTCATGATTTGCTAAATAAATCTAGACTCCAGAGCAGAATCTTTAGAATACAAAGAATGATTTATTCCAAACCCTGTAATTAAAATATCATTACTCAAATATGAATTGTTATTTATAAAAATTAGTCAAGGGTAGGAATCATCCTTGTGATTCTAACTGGTGGTTATTAATAATAATCTACACCCACTCAGTATATAATTGGAAATCTGTCCATGAGCTCCTCAACCAGATTATTCCCACCCATTCACAGGGTCTGGGATATAGTAACTGCTCAGTGAAAGTTTCTGTCCAGAATAGTCATATGGGTAAATAAAGTAGAATGAGGAACCACAAGTTAAAGACAGTGACAGTGAGATTATTGCCTAGAGTTTAATTACAAACTTCTAATATTTACTAAATGCCTTATAATTTTTAAATTCTTCTTAATCTATGTCTTCTCTGTTAATTCATTTATTAAAGTAAATTGTTTTCGTTCACTCAAAACTTCTTATTTGAGCCTCTTCTATATGCCAGGTACTGGATATATACTCTGTCATCCTAGGATTTATAATCAAATAGGAGAGAACACAAATTGTGTGTTTGTGTGGATGTGTGATCATAATTGGGTTAAATAATAAGTATGAAAATAGGGCCTCCCTGGTGGCGCAGCGGTTGGGTTCTGCACTGGAGAGCTGTCGGCGGTAGCAACGGGAGTTCGACGCCCAGCCAGGGGGATTCCCACATGGTGTGGCAGACCTCTCCTGCCTCACCCGTTGCTCCCCTAAGCAGTATATTTCCATAGCTCTGCCTGTTCTGCTCCCAACTCTGTCTCTAGTGAACCCTCTCGCCACCCAGCACCTCTGGCCTGTACCCCAGCTTGTATGCATAAATAAATAAATATTTTTTTAAAAAATGAATGAAAATAATGACAATTACCTAGAAGGAATGTACCACTTGAGATTGGCAGCTACCTTTGAGAAATCACAGCATTAAATTGATTTGTATTCATTGATTTGCCAGTAAAGCACTGTGAAACTTAAAACTGAAGTTGGAGACAGCTGTGATACGAAGGAGATAATACTAAAGAAAACACATTTTGCAAGGAAAAAAATATAAAGATGATAAAATCTTAAATGTCATAATTATCCTTCATTAGTTTTCCCCACAGTCCATGAGTAAAAGATTTGAATTGCCCTTCAGTAAAAGAATTTAGCTTTAAAACTTTTCTTTCTGACCACAGACAGAAGTTTTTGAGACCAAAGCATGGCCTCCTATTAATGAATGGCCTATTGTTTTCCTCTGTAGAGGCCGAGGAACTCGCGGGGGTTGGGTGGGGAGTGTGCTAGATTTTGGAACCTCTGAGTCTATGGAACAAGGGTGTGGACCCATGTTATTCCACACATTTCCCATGCCATGTGAACTTGGACAGCTAATTTAACTTTTCTGAGCCTGGTCTTTGTAAGCATTTTAGTGAAATATGGCACACTTAAATGCACAAAATGTTGATGTTTAGCTCTGAATTTTCAGCAAAAGAAATATGTGTGGCCACCACATAGATCAAACAGGGACCATTGCCAGCCTTCCAGAATCCCCTTATGGGACCCCATCCCTTTCCCTCTTTCTCCTCCAGAGTAAGCACTGTGCACACTTTGAGCGTTACAGCATAGTGGTATACCCTCTTTAAAAAAAAAATAAAAGCGTATAGATTCAAATCATATGTATTGTTTGTGCTTTTTTTTTTTAAGATTTATTTACTTATGCATACAATAGCTGGTGTATAGGCCAGAGGTATGGGGGAAGGTGAGAGGATTCACCAGACAGAGTGGGGAGCAGAACAGGTGGATTGGCTGAAATACACTGCTGAGGGGAGCAACGGGCGAGTCAGGTGAGGTCTGGGGCACCTTGTCAGAAACTCCCTGGCCAGGATGCAGATAGCATGATAGTGCTGACACTTAACATGTTGCGCCACCAGCGAGGCCCCTGGTGCTTCTTTACTGAGGTACCTGTAAAATCTGAGGCAGGCATTTGCAAAAGTGGGGGCAGTTGGTACCTACCTTATGTTGTAATTTTGAGAATATTGGTTTATCTTAACTCTCAGATAGTTGCCAGAAACAGTTCCTAGTTCTTTGTTTGCAAGCCGTGCATACACATCTAGAAAATGCTATTGACAAGTAGGAGATGGATTTGGAAATATTTGAGGGACCTGGTGTTGCCTTGCTGTCTATAGTGAAAATGTGGAGCTTAATCCTCATAGTTAACTCTTCTCTTTTCTTTGCCATTTCCTCCTCCATTCATCTCCAAACAGGCTAAATTGGTTAACACTTTGTGTGCCGGTGCCCTTTAAATTTACCAGCCCTTGGGGCCGGCCATTTTCTGTGCCACCACATGAATGGTATAAGCATTCAATAAAACACACACAAGTCCTGAACTACTGAATATTAAAAAAAACTGTAATATCTCTCATAAAAACACCTTACACTTTCACCAAAACAATGTGTAAAGCTTCTAGACTGAGTTCGATCAAAGAAATAGCTCCTAATAGTTCCAAATAAATCTACCATGGCATGAACACGTATTAATACGTGAGCGGCCACCTGATACTGGTGACAAAAAACACATACTAATACATGAGCGGACCACAGAGTGTTAAAAGTGACCCAAGCAGGCTTGTAGA
This sequence comes from Scalopus aquaticus, assembly GCA_004024925.1. Lineage (NCBI taxonomy): Eukaryota > Metazoa > Chordata > Mammalia > Eulipotyphla > Talpidae > Scalopus > Scalopus aquaticus. The sequence continues at coordinate 5,512 of PVIJ01009391.1, forward strand.
GATTTTAACAACTGTCAGTAATCTTTCATGAAGATGCATACGTGTACGGTATTCTACTGACCACCTCATATACATTATCTTATTTAATCCTCAGCACAGCTAAATGAGGAAGGGTTCATGTTATCCCCATAGCAGAGTTGAAGTTCTAAGACTGGAAAGACTTGCGAGTTTACCCACCAAGAGATGGAGTTAGGATTTCAACCTGAAAGTTTGTCTCCAGAACATGAACCCTTGATTGCGTATGTGAAAGCCCCTAGTACATGCAGATCCTGACATTTTTTTTACCACAGTTCTTTAGGGAATGATGTCATCATCTGTAGATTTCAACTTATATCAGAGAGGGTATTGGCTGAAAAAATAATAGGAAAGTTGATAACATTGTCCCCAACCTTGCTGGGAAATGACCTTGGTATCTGGCACTAAACAGATCTTAAAGGATAGAGGCCATATAAATGTCTCAGGAAAAGCCCTAAAATTTAAAGCTTGACTCTATTTTTATTGTGTGACACCTGTACTTGAGCGTGTTGTGTTATCTGGGAAGGGCTTTAGGGAATTTAGTACTCATTCTGTTTTCCATCTTTATAATATTTTTACCTGTCTGTTAATTTCTCATTATTGCCCAGTAATTACAATCCTATCAAATCATTCTATGATGCTACTTCAACAGTCTAGAATTCCTTTATAAAAACCTGTAACCAGATCTTATTCTATGAGTTGCTGGTAAGAGGGCCTATTTGGATTTTTTATAAAAGCTCCCCTTACAGCATTATCTAATATGTCTCAATTTACAAAAAACAAACTTACAAATACCTACTTAGTGCTATCTTTGTGCATAATACCACACATCTGTGGGTAAAACAAGAAAATAATGTCACATAACCCCATCCTCAAAGTATTTATAAGTCATTTTGGGAGAAACACGAAATTATAATTATAGAAATTTAAATATCAGTTCAAAGTAATAGTAGAAATGTCATTGCACTGCCCGTGAGTAAGAGAACATCTAAGGTGACCTCAGAATAAATAACAAGTATCCAGAGAAAGTAGGGTCATGTGATCAGAAAAAGAGGTGGCACTGAAGCTGCTCCTGGGGGATGAAAAGGGTCTTCAGGGTCAGACTGTGAGACACAGCATTTGTTTTTACAAACTGAGGGTTTCTGGAATCCTGTGGAGAGCAAGGGTGTAAGCACCATTTCCCCAAAGCATGTGCTTGCTTTGTTTTTTTGTGTCACCTCAAATTATGGTATGTACTTTGGTGGGTTTTTTTTTTTTTTTTTAAACATAACACTGTTTATTGAGGTACAGTTTGATATAAACTTTCATATACTCTGGGAAACAAAATGCATGTGACTGACTGTCTTGCAATACTCACTTTATTGTGATGATCTGGAACTGAACCCACAGTATCTCCAAGGTGGGCCTGTACCGTAGATTTAGTGACTGAGGATAACAAAACAGTCATCTAACAGTTCTCTAGGCCAGAAGTTCAGAATGGGTCTTATGACTAAGGTCAAGGTGACAGCAGAGCTGCATTCCTTGTGGAAGTTTGTGGAGAGAATCTGTTCCCTTAGCTTTTCTAGCTTTAGAAGTGACTGGTAAACCTTGGCTCCTGACCACTTCTCCATCTTCCAGGTACATCACTCCAACCTCTGCTTATCCATCACATCTCCTCCTTTGACTGAGAGCCTCCTTCCTGCCTCTGATAAGGGCCCTGTGGTTACACTGGGCCCATGGAGTAATCCACGCTCATCTTGTAACTAACTTAGTCACATCTGCAAAGTCTCTTTTGCCATGAGGTAGAGTCACAGGTACCAAGTCATCGGACCTGGACACAATTTTGGGGACCATTATTCTGTTGACTATCATCAGCATTTTTAGGTTTTTAAGTTACAGACTTTGAAGTTTATCCTGCAAAGCATGAAACCATAGAACACTTCAATCTGGGTAGTGACTTGAACAAAGCAGAGAATTGAGACAGAAGAGTGACCAGAAGGGCATAGAGGGCATAGAAACAAGGAGGGCAATCAGAGAGTGTTGCATCTGTTACTGGGCTCGTGTGTGTGTGTGTGTGTGTGTGTGTGTGTGTGTGTGTGTGTGTGTGTTTGTGTGTTACGTGTGAGCAAGAGACCACCCACACACCTGCCTACACATGTGCTTGTGAACACATCCTTGGCTTGCTCCAAGAAGACATTTTCCTAACCATGGGAAAGCAGCCACCTGGGGAAGCGTGTGACTTTCTACCTCCCAAAATTCCTCCTAAAACAGGGATAATATGCAAGTATTGGCTTCAGAAGAATTGCCAAGTTCAAGCTCTCTGAATATGCATAGGGATAGTCTCCACTCTCCAAGGGCTCTTCAGAGAGCTTGAAACTACACCTCAAACTTCCAGGTGGGTATCCCAAGGTCCCATAATGACATATTTTTTAAAAGTAGTCTACAGTGGGTAGTTATCCAAGTGGCGGTAATCTCCCACAGAAACTGTGTCTGTGGATGGTGGGGACTGTCACCTGCTGGTGGCCAGGAGAGTGATCTGATTAACAAGATGATTGAATGGTATTGAGAGCCAAGATGTTATTCATCGACTCTCCTTTCTGTCATTTTCTCTTTTCCGTAATGTGCAGAATTCGAACAGAGTTTTCAACCTAGAGAGCTTCAATTCTTCAGATGTTTACTGTATTGGAATTACCTTTAGCTGTGGCTTCACATAAGTGAGAAAGTAGAAAAGAACCAAAACCCAGGAATCAAATGCATTAGTAGCTTTGCCAGTGGGCCGAGAGATTTTTCGGGAGATTCTCACTAATACGAGCAAGACAGGAATTGTCTCTTCGGCAGAATAAATTCAAATAGTTCAGAAGTGAGCAACCCCGAATGGTTTATTAACTCATTTGGGGGTCCTATCATCAGCATAGTTGCTTATCTAGGGTAAAGCAATTAACATGGGATCAGATAACTGTACCCACGCCTAGTAAGCTTGATAACATGGAATTTTCAAAGCACAAAAAGTGTTTTCAGCAATGGGAGAGAAAATTATAATGTTGCTGTTCAGACTTTGAGGAATTACGTACAGCACAATCTGAAAGAGATGGATGTCATGAAATGAAAACATCCCCTTCTTTTCAAGACAGAATGGGGCACCAGAGTGATTTTAGTGGTGTTTACCGGTCATGATGCTCAGTAGCAGAGAAAGATCCTCAGAAATAAGCCCAGAAGTCTCCGAGGGAAAGCATAAATATTCAGCTGTGCTTTTAAAGACTTGCTATTTTCTTTCGTAATTGTGTTTACCTTTTAAACAACAACAAACAGAAGCCCAAAACTTGGCAGAGGGGTGCTTTTTCAAGAGAATGTTCTCCTTGGCTACCAAATGAACATGCCTCTTTTTCACTTGGTTCTTTTTCCGTGTTTGCTTTTTTCTTTTTTTTAAAGCAACACCATTTCTTTCATTTAAGAACATCTTGCCCTCAGTCATCCAGAGCACTGTGATTTCAGAATGTGGACATTCCAAAGAGCACCGAAGTCCAGGACTGTGTTTATTAGTATTAGCATCTCTTTTGTATTAAATTGTAATAAGCATCCTTGAAACTCCGAGTATGGGGCATTGCAGACACATTAGATTGAAAGAAATAGATGCATAAGCTATTAGGACCAATTTAATAAGGCATTTGTACTTTAAAATTACTCTGTTATTATCAAGGAGGTAACCTCTGGTGGGTTTGTGTACATGTTTGCCACCTTTAAAACAAAACCAAAGAAACTACACAATTTCCCCACCCCTCTGCGTCTGTTTCCCAAGCTTGGAGTGCAGGACAGAAGGGGAGTCCTTGATGATATCACATGGTAGCCAAGTGGTAATCAGGGAATAACCCCAGGGAGAAATGACCTCAAATCAGTATTTTCCTGCCACCTTTCTGTGCTTAACCTGGAAATCACAAGACTCTGCTAGTTATGTTTGTCATGCATGCCATTCCTAATGTTCTGGTTGCTAAGCCCTTTTTCCTCTGAACTCAAAGTACATCACCAGGGAAGTAGGTAGCAAAGGCAAAGTAACATTCCTTTACATAGACTAGTGCTTGGCAAGAGTGATAAAGAACTAGAGTGTAGCAAAGTTTGCTTCCTAAATGTAAAAATTCTGCCGCCTCTTCCTAATTACATGTATGTAAACATACAGACTAGATGAAGTTGGGGGGAATTAGAAGAGGACAGCTGCTGGTTTGAAAAATTTGAGCACAGCACTTGAATTATGTGAGATTTAGAAAAGATTAGAGGAATGAGTATTTATTGACCAACTGTGAGCCAGACACTCTGCTAAATAAGTTAAATACCTGTTTCAGTTGATATCCCCTTCAAAAGAAAACGCAAGGTTCACAAGTGTGAAAACTAAGGATTTGCAAGAAATTACCAAAAAGCATTATTGTTTTATAACCACTGAGTGGTAAAGTTGGAGTGTGAATTCAGAGTCCTTTTGACTGTAGAGCGCTGTGTACCCCAGTGATAATAGTGGGGCCATGGGCAAGAGGTAGTCAAAGCTCCCAAAGTGCTTCCTGGGTCTAACTTAACAGGTCACATGTTTCAATTTTAAGCTGACTTTGTCATTGTAGTTATATGTGATTCTAGTTAAAAAGCATGTTTTAAAAATAAAACTGAAAATCTAGAATTTTTAATCTAAAACGTGAACCATTAAAAATTTCATTCATTTAGAATGTAAATACATTCACATGCATCAGTATCTCTAGTCAGCACTAAATTCCTATAGATTCCCGGCATCTTTATCTGTGCTATGAGAGCTTGCTATGATTATTCCATTTACCTTGCAGATATATTGTAAATTATATATATTTTTCTATTTAAAATTTATTTTCCTTAGTGGAAATATTGAATTAATTTATAGAAATCAATGCTTTCAGCTACTTGAAAATTGTACATTTCTTTTAGTAGAGTCTTGGTTATATTTATGACATTTTGAAGATTAATCCTAAGAGCTATCCAAATTCTCCATTCATTCATATATTAAGTATAGCCTGTGGTCTATTTCTCTCAACATTGTATAACTCCTTTATCTTTATTCTAAAAGTTTATCATTGAGTAAACAAGCTTATATGTACCTCTGATTCTCAGTTGAGTATCATTCAAGTGACATTGCCAAATAGTCCAGTTAGATTCTAGGGAGTTCCTTTGAGATAAAAACTCATTCAATAGTTATTAGATCACTGGCTGATTGGTGTTGGCTACTGCAAGGTTGTCAGAGATAATTATATATTGTCACTCTCATTATTACTGTGCATTTTCAGTATACAAAATATATTAGTTGCAAAATAACAATCATGGAGTTGCCTACCATTGATCTTGGAGTTACCTGGTGAACTAATTAAATTAATTTTAAGAATGGATTGACAGAGTCTATTCACGGAGAAAGAAGGCAACTCAGATTTCATGGGGGTTTAACATAGCAAATGTTCTAAGATCAGGAATGTTCCAAGATCAGGAATGTTCCATGTAAAGAGTAGTCATCTTGCCAGGTGAGCAAGTAGATTATTTTCAGATGCCCTGGAATAGCAGTGGTCAATACTCCCAGTTTCAAGTCTCGGCACATTCTCTGATTTTCTGTGTAATCTTGAATAAATCATTTATATTCTCTGGATCTCAAATTTCCCACCTAAAAAAATCGATAGTACCATTTCATTTGTGCTATAAGAATTGTTGTGGTCAAGTGAGGTACACACACACACACACACACACACACACACACACAATAATTTAAAATTAATGAACTAGAAAGGGGTCAATTGCTACTAATATTATTATGGACTGGCATGGGTTGCTTGGGATTGTCTAAAGAGGAAACATGAAATACAAGTAAGAATAAAAATAACAAGATTAGGGCAGAGAACTAAAGGTGAAAGAATAGCCCTCAATCTTCTTAAAAATCTCTTCAGTTACACAGATTCAACCTCCAAAAACATTACTCCATAGCCAGCTTTTTAATTTTTTTTTTAATTTGTACTTTAAAGCAGAGGGACTCAATGGAGAAAAGAGAGGAATGTGTTTGCTACTCGTTGCAATCACTAAGTATTTCGAGCAGAAAAGAATGTTACGCAGGAATTCGAGGCTGATAGAACTGTTGGAGGGACTGCAGAAGCAAAAGCGAGGGACAAGAAGCTGCTAGTTTTCGGGATCTCTGTAAGTGGAGGAGACATGGAGGAACTATTCCCAATGATCTTAATTGATCATCCCTCTCAGTGACTCAGTGCTCACCTAGAAAACCCTGGCAAGACCTCCCATAGGCACCTGCCAGTGGGCACCTGGCCGCTGCTGGACAGTGAAGGCTGCTGCTCCTCTGTTTACCACATCTCCTGCAAGTGACTCCCATCGGCATAATCCATACTGGATTGTAGCTGGCCAGGGATCCCAGAAGCTGTTGGCCCCTGGCTTCCCCCAGGGTGAGGGGTGATGCACAGTTGACCACAGACAAGCTGAGCCAGTGCTGCTGACCCAGTACTGTGCTTCAAAATAATTTCTTTACTGATAATTGCATGAAAAAACTGAAATTATCCATTGCAATGATTTCGCATGTTAGAGATATTGGAAAATGTGAAGCTAGACTTTAATCCTGTACCCTCACATGATATGCTATTTTCATAACCCTAATATTCCAATGACAAAGACTTTGACTTCACTAATTTGAAAATAGTTTTCTTAAGCAATATAAAAGGTACAAATCAATGTAAAATTTGTTCCCAAGTCACTGTGGTGAATAGTATAAAGATTAATCTTGGAGACAAGAAGTGTAGGATGCTACTGCAATTTGGAGGAGTTCTGGTGGGAGGAAGTTGGAAATCCCCCGTTCCTTCTCATGTAGGTCCACACACATCAGTCCTTTCACAGAGCTGGGTCAGGAGCCAGGCACTTCATTCCACCACCAGAGAAGACTGATGGGTTTGCTGAAGGATATTTTATCGATCACTGGCCTAGAAGAGTAATGGAGAGACTCTTTCACTGTCCTGAGCAGAGAAGGAAAGGGGAAGAGAGAGCATCACTGTCTCTCTCTGCATGGACTTCCTTGTGTGCTGGACAGATACTAATAGCTAGTGCTCTATTTTTCTGTGGTTTCCCTCTGCCCCCTTTTGCCCTTAGCCCCTGTGTGGCCAGAGTGAAGGTAGCTCACTCTTTCCTGGAAGAAATTTGGTCTTCTTTCTGTATGTCTTTTGGGGGATGCAGTTTCTTCAGAGGTGATCTTGACCCCCTGGCCTCAGAACCTACCAAGTTTGCCAAGACTAAATCTGAAGTGGGCATTGTAGAAAATGTGTCCTTGATCTTCCTTGTCACGACCTCAGACTGTTTCTCGGTGATTGTTTTTTCAGTGACCTGGAGACCTAAGGTTGGAACTTGTACGTATGCCCTCTCGGTCTGCTTTGACTCTTGATTTTTGTAGTCTCTCTTGCTGAACTTCAGGGTTTCCACGCAGGGCTCCTCCCAGTTCATTGGGAGTTCTGTATTGGAGTGTGAGGATTTATGGATATAAACCTCTTTTGGGAACTGATGGGGAGCAATAGAAAATTTCTGACCTAGATTTTTGAGTTCTTGGTTAAATTCTCACTTCATGTAGAATAATGACAATTTTATCACCTACAAAATAATTTCTATGAATTTTAGCATATCCATGTTGAGCAATCAGCATATGTTATGCCTTACTGAGAGCAGATGCCCAAACACTTCTGCCCACTGCCTTGTGGTACTGAAGGAAAACAATAAAGTCAAGTGCTGAATGGACATACTTGCCTCACATAGAGAAGAGATGGAGCAAAGTCACCTATAGGAACAGGTGATTTTCTTATATCGTCATTCATTTTTCTACAGTAATTAATTTCTCCTCTCAGTTGTCACCCCCCTTAGTTCTCTTGTGACCATATAACCTGTGAACCACCAACATACAGAAGAAAGGAGAACAGCATGAGCCTGCAACAGAGAAAGATATTCTCTGTAAATCCAGCACAGACTGTGAGGGCTTCTTATTTTTATTTATTTTTATTTACTTTTTTTTTTTTTTTTTGCTAAGAAAATTTTCTGGAGCAAAGGTTCATTCGTAAGAGCTGAGAGAAAATGGAAAAATTGCATGTATGAAACAGGTTTTCTAATGTCAGGATACTCCAAAAATAACTTTTCTGTCTTCTGCAGAGAATATGTACATGTTTATGATGGAAAATTTAAAAATGCTTCACGCTGTCATGGATTTTTATAGAAATGGTATACCTCCTGATATAACTGATTTTTTTTTTTTTAAATCTGAAGAAAAATATTACCTATAAGAATCTTTCCCAGGGCTTATTGGCTCATTCTGAGCCAGGTTTTACTTTGAAAGAATGTCCCAACACCACACTCAGATCACAGATGTTAAAATGAGAGTCTTCTTGCCAGAGCCTCGGATGGGTAGCTGGCCCTGAGAAGCAAAAGCACTTTGAAACTAGAGGACCATTCTCAGACAAACTCCCCAACAGGGGAACAGAAAAGGCAAAATTATAGAAAAACTGGTGACAAAGCATGAGGCACGTGGGGCCCCACAGGTCACCATTCAGCTTCCGCCAATATGCCCTTTTAACCAGACTAGAAGTACCTGTTTGTGAGGTTGTGTCTGTTATTTGGGTCAGTAGGGAAAAATTTTATCCTCAAGCATTTGGCATAGTTGCAGAAAAATGAATGTTTTACCATTTCTTTCATGAGTTTAGTTCAATATTGTCACTTCCCTGCTTTAAATTCCTTCAGTGCCTCTCTCTTATTTTCTGGATAAAGATCTTCCCCATGCTTTACTCAGCCTTTCAGCTCCTGGTTCCTGTCTACCTCAGACTTCTCTCCCAATGATCTTCTATGGATTTTCTACAATTCAGCCTCAATGAACTACTCTCATTTTCCCCAACAGCTAACCCTTCTGTCTGGCTTCCTATCATCCGCCCTTCCTCCTCATTCCCTTATTCAATCTTCTGGAGGAATGTCTACTTCACTTTCAGAAGAGTAGACTTTATAATTCCTTCCAATATTGGCTGTGTCTTACTCATCTCTAAGTTCCTTTCTGGTGCCTGTTAGAAAGTCTGCTGCATCAGAAGCACTCAAAACAATCAGTGAGCTATATAGTACTCATTTGAATTATATCACTCTGAAATGAACTGTATAATTATACATTTTGTATGTTATCTTTATCCCACTGCCAATAGTCTTCTGCTTATGTACCATCAATAATTATCAGAAATTGCTCATTTAATTTTTGACATCTCACCAGCAAGAATCTTTTGGGTTGTTGCCAAAGTCCCCATTAAGAGCTATATTATGAACTCTCTATATAAAAACATGTCCTAACACACCATTTAAGAATTAATGTAATTGAGGCTGTGGGAACAAGATTGTCCCCTGGCTTTTGGTTCAGGCTGCAAGATCAATGATGAAAATTTGCTGCTCAAGGAAAATGTGCTTTAATTAGTGCCACAAGTTCATTAAATATTACAGTTCTGATTCAAAGACTGAACAAACTTCTTAAAGAAGAAATTTGGGCTCATGGGTGAGTAGGAGCATGGTGATTTTCTATCCAGGGCATTGCATTTGTCTTCTGAAGATAGATCCAGGACTTCTTGGATTCTGGATCCCAGGAGCATCCTGACCTTGAGCATTTTGGTCTGCCCCAGAGAGCACTGTCAACAAAGAGTCAGCCTGGAGGTTGAGAGTGAAACTCTGTTCAACTGATCAGAAATTCTAGAAGGCTGAAATTCAGTAACATAAGTTATGGATTCTTTAAGTGTTTATTAATTGGTTGGTTCGTTTAAATAGAATTCCGTACTCATCACCAAAACACTTGTCATGTTGAACAGTAATTAAAAACAGAAATAAGCAGGGCTTCCGGGAGATAGTCCTTTAGCTCTGTGAAGTCTGTATTCCCTGGAAGTTGCTGCAAGAAAAGACTAGCACAGATGCCATCAAATCAGATTCACTGTCCAGAGTTATGTAACCAACAATACTTACGTTCTGTCCCTTTTCTCAAATTCTAAATGGTTTGTATGACACAGGTTTATAGCGTGTGCTTATTGAAGAAGAGCCAGCAATGTAACAGAACAAAATCTAATAGAATAAGTTACCGGATTTTAAAAGATTACTTGAACTCTTGCTGAAATACCTAAATTCTCCTTGATATTTTACAGTCAATAATACAAGTTTGGCACTTATATAAAGCTCTTCTAGCCTGTAACTTGATTACATGAAGATAATAGAATGTCATCACTTTATTATTTTAAAAAATTTACCTTGGCAATGTGGATTGCAGAATTAGAATTACTTATATTGGACTAAAAATTACTCAAAATGTTTAGTATCATTAGTTGTTGGTATTCTCTCCACCAATACAAACACAATTACTTATTAAACATCTACTAATCCTGAGATGCAAAATCTAGCAATTGTTCTCACAAGCTAAGTTGATTAAATCAGAGTATTTTCTTATAAGAGATCAGGAAACCTTGAAGGCTGAATAATTGAAAAACAAATGAAACAGTAAGGTAGATGTGCTGTTAAGAAAAGCTTTTGATGCAGACTAGACATACTGGATAAGATTTAACAGGCCTTTCATATTCTTATTTTTGTGAATTCACAAGTCATGATGTCAGCTTTTTCCTCCTCATTTCTTTATGGTTGCCTCAGAATCCATCTGTCCATTAACTGTGGTGGGTCGCTCCTTCTCTTTGCATCAAATTGAAGGATCCTGTTCTTTTTCCAATGGATTCCTATGCAATCTATGTAATACTAGTGGTTCTCAATTTTATTTCTTCTCACCCACCTTATTTTTTCCTTCTGTGATATTGTCAGGAGCATACAATTAATATGTCACCCAAGCCCATGTTATGGAGTTTTGCTCATCTAGTTTTGATGGATCCAGTCAAAAATGTATTATAGCCATTTGAAAAATAACACTGGGAGCCTGTGACAGCTCTTTATTCCGAGCAAATAGAAATTTCTATAAAAGGTTTTTGGGGACCACAAATCATGTTCTGCTGTGAGTTTAAATGCATCTGTACTGTGGCATTACTTAAAAAGAAAGCCATTTTGCCTAAATACTTTCTAAGTTGTTTAAGGTAGCTTTAGAAGATTTTGCTAGAAACTGCAATACTATATAGATGTTGCCATCTTCATTTAAGAGAAAGAGCATGACCACACTGGGAGCCTTTCAAATCATTTTTCTCCCAAATCTTAGTAAATAAGGTATGATCATCTCATCAGTAATGCCAAAGTCAGTTGCACAAGAATTCTCCCAAACTGCAGGGCCAAGTAGCATCAGGGAGACTCAGGCTCCATGTGGACTCCATCCATAGGAGTCAGTTCGCATGGTAGCTCAGGCACAAGAAGGAAGGGCAGATCTAGCTTTGCAGGCAGTGCCTCCATGTGTCAGATGAGGGAGGTAATTCATAACACAAGAAATGAAAAGCTGTTTTTGTCCCTCCAAAAATCTGCATCATTTTAAAAAATAACTTACACAAACACACATTTGATCATTATATAGCCTTAAAATTTTCCATTGGCTCCCACTTCCTTCAGTTTAGGATTAAGTTCAAACCCACTGACTCGGCAGAGAAGTCCTTCCAGCTTCTCTACCTCCTCCAACCTCTTCAGACTCAATTCGCTCTACCGGAAGCTGCAGCCATGTGGATGCAAGCCCTGGTGCTTCTCCACACTCACCATGCTATCCACACTCTGCTCAGAACACTGTGCAGTGTTACCTCAGCCTTGGCCTTTGTCTCTGTGTTTTTCAGACTCACCTCCTCTATGAAACATTTGAGACATATTGGACTGCTTTTGGCACCCATAGCCCTTTATGTACCTATTACTTTTCTATTTATCTAAACGAGTTTATAAGCTGTTTAGAAGGAGAGATGTCATCATGTGTAGCAAGATGTTCCCAGGGCTCAGAATAACACTTGGCACTTTAGAAAGTACTTTTGAATGTTGGATGCTAGAGGGAGGGGGTCAGCCGTAATGAGATTATCTTATGTTGTTGCCACTGCATTCATAGCTTTCTGTAAGAGTGTGATTTGAAATCACTTCACTGAGAGATTTCGGAAAGGGAAATATGAAAATGTATTTTTGTAGAAGGGAACTTTTAGTTTATCTGATTAAAAATGTAGTAACACGCTAACTATAGAATTGTTAACACAAGCACTACAGGAAAGTCACAAAGAAAATTAAAATCATCATGCAGATATCATGGCCCTTATTATTGTCAATAACGTTCTAGCCTTTTTATGTGAGTATTTTTTCAAAGAATAGGTTAGGCTTATCATTGTATAGTTGTGCAACCTTCAAAGCCAGGTTTCCCAGTACATATAGATAATGAAGATTGCAGTAGCACTTGATAGGCAAAGATACCTCTCTAAGTCCTTTATATGTATTAGCTCATGGAAATTTCAGAACAACCTTATCTTGGAGTGTTATCTTCAATTAGCAGATAATTAAAGCTCAGAAAGGTTACACAGCTGGCCCCAGGTCACCCAGCTTTTAAGTGACTGGAGCTCAGTTTCAGTATAGGCAGATTTGCTCCAGGATCTATATTCAGTGAATTCACAATTTTAAATTATGAATGTAAACCTTAATTTATTTGGTAGTTCCCTTATGGTTAGATATGTAGGCTATTTTTCCAATTTTTCAGTATGATTAAAAAATGCTACCATAAATAAGTTTGTGCTTCTAGTTGCCACCTTATGATTAATCCCTAATCTCAACCAGTTCTTCTCTTCCCTTTTGATGTTAAGCCCTCACCTTATGTGCCACTTGTCATTTCTGCAAACTCTGAAATCCTTTTCCAGACCACTCTGATTAACTGGATCCCCACCTTTATTTGTTATCACAGCATATAATTTATTTTCCTGAAAGCACTGAAGTTCTAATAACACGTATATCTGAAGATCTTACTACTTATTACCACTTCATTCATCCCTAGTGGCCTGGGAGCTCCATGAACACATTAATCACATCTATTTTATAGAACTGTATTTGCCCAGGGCTTAATTCAGTGCTTAGCCTGTAGTAGGTATTTAAATGCTAATTGAATGAACAAATACATTTAAGTATAATTGCTGAGTCAAGAAGATACCATGAAAATTTAAGCTGAGGTCATTGGTTTTCTTTCTCTCCCTAAAATACAATTTAGGGGAAAATCCCAGAATCAGCAAAACAGTGGACCTGTATATATTAAGGATACAATAAGATGAAACTTTTGAAACAATCTAGCATTTTCCTACATTCATTGCCACTCTTGACAAGGAAAATGGTGTAAGTAGTTAGGAAAATCTGTATGACAAGTAACTCCAGTCCCATTGTCATGTTGTGAGTTCACCGGGACCAAGAACTACTTTTCATCCAGGCTTCCATGCACAAGTAGTGTCTGGAATGCCAGTGGCTGGGAATAGTGGAAATTCTATTCACTGCTTCTGAAGTCCCAATGAGGGTGATATATGTTTAACAGGCTGTCAATTACCCAAGCCATATTTTTGAAGACAGTCTCTCCAATTGTTAATAGATCCATTTATCTTTAACCTACAACTCAGCCTGCTGGCCAGCCTTAATTCTCTATAGATACACTAAACTAGAGGGCATGTTATACCTCAAAACCTATGACAGTGATCAAAGAGCTCTTTGTTTTTCAAATTCAGTGTTTCATTAGAGAGACAAGAAAATGTCAGAAGAGGACCACATGTGCTTGGATCTATTAATATTTAGTTTTCAGCAATGTTCAGATCAGCACAGCTGATTAAAAATATACTTCCTTCCTCAATGTTCCCAAGCTAAAAAAAATTAAATATTTTAAATAATTTATATTTGATGTAGATTGTTGAGGAAGAATGTTCTTTCAAAAATCCAGAAAGAAAAATTGTGTGATTTGAACATAAGGCAAGACGCTATATTCATTAGCTGGGATTCTTCTATGAAAATGAAGGGCTGTTTAGTGTTCTATCTAACAGGCAAAACAATATGACCTCTAACTAGTTAGGATGAGAACAAAAATATAGGACCTATATCCTAACTGATACCAGTGCTGTTGTCTATAAAACCAATTTGTGTTAAGGAATAGGTGGCATTCCTTATATTTAATATTTAAGTATTTTAGAAAGCAGGAACAGCTTAAATGTTTTTTAAGTGATATATATAATACTGTCTTTTCCTTATTTAGTTTCCCAGCAAAAAGTTTGGAGGAAACACATGAAGCTTAATTATTCCTGTATGTACTGACAATGAGAGTAAAACTGAAATCCCAAAGCTAGGGTTATGCATTGTCCTGCAGAATATTCAGAGTCTCTGTATTGTCATTGTTCTCACACGCTCGTACCCATAACCTTCTTCCCACACACACACCTGGCTCTGTTTCAGATATAAATATCCTAAAAGCACTTTGCAGCCATTAAAAACATTGTCCTGCAGCCTGCGGAAGTAGGTCAGCTTTCCTTGCTGTCTACCCTTCCCCCTCTTCTCAGCACTGAACTGGCCTGCAGAGCCAAGATAGCTTCTTCATTCCACTTTGAATGGCAACAAAAGGAAAAGGAAAAATAAATTTTATGCAAGACCCCCACTAATGTACAATTCTGTGAGTGATAAAAGAAAAAAGTTAAAATTATATAAAAACAGTCAGTGTCATTGATTTCTGAATTAGGACTTAAAATTCTCTCTAAAGGTTTGGAGGAGGAAGTCGTTGTTTAAGTGGTTGTGTAGAGAGAGCAGAGGCTTTTGACCTAGAAAATTTTCATGCTACTTCACAGAAGAAAATATCCAAATACCCAAATAAAAGGGTGTTCATTTAAGGAGGAGAAAAGTAAAACCACAATGAGATAGCACTCCTACCCTCCAGATACCTAGCTACAATTAAAAAGACAGAGTGAATTACTGCACACATCTCACAGGGTGTATTCATTGTGCAATCACTTTCTGTTTTGCACTGTATTCCAAGACTGACTGTATTAATGCTGTATGTGATTTAGAGTCAACCCTAAATCACCCCAACTCAAGATCAGTGAAGTTTGTTACACACATATTTTTGTCTCCATTTCAGTCAGTGTCCTCAACCTCTGCCCTATTGTTACTTCTTAAACCCTCCTACACAGTTTCTCCTATTAACTAGGTTGCCCGCCTCACTAGAGCAAAATTTAAAATTTAAATTTAAAATCACTTTTAAATTTATTTCAATTAACATTTTCTAGTATTTTAAAACTGCTAATGTTGCTAAATAACAAGTGCTCCCTAATTAATATTATTCCACCAATGTAAGCAATTTACATTGTAACAATAGCCTGCCAAAGCAAAATAGGGGAATCTAATGTTGGAAATTTTTAAGCCATCATCTATTTGGGGAAACATTGAGTTGGATAGTATCATGATGTGGTAAGAATAACATTTCTTGACATTTTACATTATCCACTTTAGTTCACATGGACATGATTCCACTGATTCATCACAGCCACCTAGCAGGGAAGGTGGTAGTAGTATTTTGCCCATTGCAAATTGAGAAAGCTGATGTTTCATGGAATCACATTCACTTGACAGATATATAATCGTGCAACTGCACTAAATGTCTTGCTGGGTTCCCTGGAACTTACATACCCAGATAATACGTGAGGATATAAGGATTCCTTCATGGGTATCCTTTGGGTTAATGCTTTAGAAAAAGTAAGTAAACAAGATGGCAGACTAAAAGTGGACTGGCAGGGTAAGGACAGGCGCTCTGTTTTGTTCCATGACATTCAAGAAAGAATCTCCTGTGCCTTCTCACTTCCACATGAAAAGTAATTTTCTATTCTGGTTGTGTAGACCCCCCCCACCCCGGGGACTTTAAAAAATACCAATTCCCTGATCCCTCCCTCAGACAGACCTTCTAATTTAAAAGCAAAAAGCAGCTGTATGTAGGCCAAAGAGTGACAGCACTCACTTTTGTCAATGCTTCATTTAGTGTAAAACATGGACATAGGGCCTCCCTGGTGGCGCAGCGGTTAAGCACTGCGCTGTGGAGCTGTCGGTAGTGGTGATGCAAGGTCGATGCCCAGCTGGGGAGATTCCCAAATGACTGGCAGACCTCTCCTGCCTCACCCGCTGCTCCCCTCAGCAGTGTATTTCCATCAATCTGCCTGTTCTGCTCCCTATTCTGTCTCTGGTGAACCCTCTCGCCATACCTCTGGCCTATACCTCAGCTTGTACACATAAATAAATAAATCTTTAAAAAATAAAATAAAACATAGACACACCTACATTGTTCTCTGATCACTCACCTAGCTTTTTTTGAGGCTTCTATGTTTTTCCCCCCTCTTAACAAAGTAACCTGTCTCTATGCAATGAGAGAATGTAAAACTCTCACAACGTAAATGAGCATAAACATCACCTTGCAAACTGCAAAAGATCACTATTAAAAGTTTAAAATTCAGGGGACTTATGTTATCCTTCCGGCCATTTTAATCAAGACATCTTTGGAAAGGATGATGGGAAATCTGAGAATGCTCCTTATGTGTTTTTCTCCTGAGTGATTCTAAATCAACTTTCTCCTGCTGGTCTAAGCTGTCAGCATGGAGAAATTTGAGATGGTGCCAAATGACATTATCATTCACCCTCACAAAGGTATGAGGAGTTCTGTGCAGTAGAAAAGACAAAGTATTTACCAGAGAACATCCTCACTCATGACCTCATTCATTAGAGAAAAACAAAAAGATCAGGGAAAAGGAAGTGGAGAAAAAAGGAACAGAAAGGAATGAAAAATAAAAGGAAGTGTGGGGGGGGTGTGGAAATGAAAGTGAAGGGTATGGACTCTGGTCTAAAGCCCACTCAGAAGTAAGGAAACAAAATAAACACCAAAGAAACATTGCCTGCTCCGAGGCTGTTTCTCATTTAGGGTGTGGCATCCTTGTTGCTTATTGGAGGCGGGTTTGTTCTAGTGGGGTGGTCATCGTGGTATGGCTGTGTGTTTTCTCTTCACTGGCTTTCATTCATCCACCTCCAGCCCTCCAACTACTTCCTCCTTGTACTGCCAACCACAGCAGAAGCCAGACTGAGGTAACTTTGCTGTCCCTTGTATAACCCCTATGCAGTCATCTTTTTATGAGAATTTACTTTTAAATTACCATCTTCACGATTAATACACAATAAAATTATTATTCAGAGGCAGACATCTTGGAGACTTTGGGGCTATTCAAAATCTTTTAACCAAATGGTAGTTCAGCTTAACAATGGGAAAGAATGGCTAACTTCAGAAGCATAGTTTAGTAACTGTGAGCCATGTCTGTGATTAATGAGGAATTTGCTCGTGTGTTAAGTAGACTTGCACAAAGTTATTAAATAACTTCCAACCCAGTAAAACAAAGTATCTCACTCGTCCTTCAGGGAAAGTTAACTCAGGTGAGGGCATACAGGAATTGCATGTTAAATAATAAAAGCATTTTATGTCAAAGTTTTACCAAGTGTCATGGGTAAATGTAATGACAGGTATTCAACTCCTACTTTCAAGAAATAGGTAATCAAAAAAGTCTTGGGAGAGATTTTGTGAAATGAAATCTGCATAAGCTTTATGTCTAGAAGTTTCTAAATAAGTAAACAGATCCAAATGTGAAAAGAGATTCTACTTCAGACAATACCTGTCAATCATCTCCTTTGAACCCGCCTATCTCATTAAATCTATGACCCCTCATCATGGGAATTATTATCCCTATTTAACAAATGAGGATTTGTATGTCATACAAGTTAAATTAGTTGTGTTATCACAGTAGAACTTACATAGAAATTCAAGTCTTGGGTTCCCATTTTACCAGTTGGGAAGCATATATTAATGACCAGGCGCTTGTTACATTGGCTCATCTTTAATCCTCAAAATCAGTGGTTTTCAAACTTTGGTGAATATCAGAATCATCTGAGAAACTTAGTACAAGAACCCAGACTCCGTGCTCCTTTACGGAGCTTAACCTCTGTGTTCTCTTCTTTAGTTCTCCACTAAAATTTAAGAATGCATATTACAGGTTATCCACAGAGGTCAGCAGTTTTGTCAAAGAGATGGTGGAGCTCCAAATGTTGGGGCCAGTACTAAATACTATCTGATTTCAGTTTTTCCTTCTGAACTTGTGCTATGCCAGTGGAGACAGAAAATATGGAAGCCATGTGTTATATAGAACCGGTCTTCATTACTGAAAATAATGGGGAAAATTAGATAATTACTCAAAGAGAAACCCTGCTCAGTAAAATTTCCGAGCAAGGGTTTTGTACTCTAGGAACCAGAGTAGATTTGTAAATAATTTGTACAATGTGCTGATATGGTTGTTAATGGTTGAGACGCTCATCTCTTCATTCTGAATCTTCTGTCCTTTGCTTTTCTCTCTCCTCTTCGACTGCCGTAGAATTTTTACCTAAAGATGTTTGTTAGTTTCTCCTTTGCTTGCAACTCCCTACAGTACCTAAATGGTTAATGCAACTGTGTGTGTTTATACATAAATGTTACAACTTGCTTGAATTCCCCAAGATTAGCTATAAAAAGTATATCAGAATAAATAGTCCTGGGGTAGACTTTTGAAAAGGAAGATTATCTCTACTAAACTCTCTCTACAAAACATCTCAGTTAAAGGGTTGTCAGTGGCTCTTCTAGTGTTTGCTAATGTGAGCTTCGTGATCCATTTGTATCACATGTAGAAGTCAAATGACATCCATCCAAAGAAAAGTTGAAAAGAGAATGCAGTAAGAATTTAGAGGAAAAAGCTTACAGGTATAGAGGAAAATAGAAGACTTCTAAGACGATTTCAGATACTTTTTGGAGCATATAGAGACAGGTTAAAATTTTTATCCCAAGTCACAGATTTGGGGATGAAAACTACTGAATTGAGGGAATTAAGACTATATGTATTTCCAAAGATAATACTATTTTCCAAAGAGCCAATGAGTTCTCTGAAATGCCTGCGATTCAGGGGAACAAAATAAGATCCAGATGCTCATTTGGTTCTCTCTGCTCCCTCTGGGTCTGATTCAGTGTAAGTAGAAAGTTGATTTGCTGTCTCTGATGAAGTGCTCCTTGCCTCTGTGCATCAGCCTGTGTGTCAACCACATCTGCAGGCCTTGGGAAATGCTTCAGCCCAGGGCACATACCACAGTGATACCCCCTCAGATTTCCCTCCGCACTACACAATGATTTTCAAATTCCATTCTTGCATACCTATATGCAAACTATCAGAAATCATAAGGTTTCTCTAAAGAAGTGACATGAAATAAATACTTCAGCTGCAAAAAGAGAGCCAGTTGTGTTCCTCACTAACACACAGTGATGCTGGTCATCCTTCACTTGTTCAAATATAGACAGGGTTCCTTCTCTTCTGGAGCTCTTGGCACATTCCCTCTTTCAGCATGAAACCATCTCCTTTCCGCCACTCTCCATCCCCATCCTCAAATTGTTCATTTCTTAGAGAAGCCTTTCCTAGTCGTCTTGCGGAAATAGGTTTGTGTCTGGATGTTCCATTGCTTCATGATTATTTATTTCACGGTTTATATCATGTACCATTTTGTACTTATATATTTCCCCTTTTTTCATCATTTATATTTGTTTCTCCACCATACTCTATACCCCACAGGAAGAGGGAGCACCCCATCACCTAGCACCACATTTGGCACATAGTAAATGCTCAAGAAATTTTCAGTCACTGGACCAGCAAGACCAAAGGAATTGAGATTCAACCACTTTCTCATCTTCATTGCCTACCCATTACCCTCCAGTCTCACTATCTTTGTATTCCAGTGGTATCCTAATAAGTTTTCAAAGAAACTTAGAGATAGTATAGATTGATGAAAAACAAAAATTCTTCAGAGGTTGGTGAAGTCGGCAAAATATCTTACCTTTCTATGTCTCAGTTTCTTCATCTATAAATTGGAGATAATAATTGTATCTGACTCAGAAGGTTGTAATGAGCCTTAAGTAAGTTAACATATGTTATATGCTTTTTAAAATAGTAGCTGGCACATAAATTCTGGCTATTATTCTTTATGAATTGCTTTCAAAAGCTCCAAATACATGTTCCATCACCTACAGAAAATGTACATTCACTGAAGGAGGGTTAAAACCACCTAACTAGATCGAGTGGTGTTTGTTTTAAGTACTGAGCTACTTGGATTCCTCACTTTAGCTTCTTAACTTTAGTTAGAAGTAGCTTGCTATTATAATAGTGGAAAACCTCCCTCTTCAAGCTGATTTCCAAAGGACTATATTTCCATGCCACCTTCATGCTTCAAGGAGAAACACATTTCATTAGTAGGATTAATTGATTTTACATTAATAGGTGGACATGATGAGGGGAAGGGACTCCCAGGGCCAGAGAATGAGTGAATAAATGTGCTTGGGAAAGGTTTTACCATCTCTGTATCATCATTCACCATTCAGTTCAAAAAATGAACTGTCTCTTCTTTCAATTTCCTCCTCTATCTCTTGATATAAATTTTAATTGAATTTATCTTAGGAAATTTCTTTTGCCAATCTTTCATTTAGAAAATCCACCCTTGTGGGTATAACTGATCACTATAACCCAATTAGGGATTTGTTGATTTATCTCAAGAAGCTTTTCCTTGCAGCATTAAGGTAAATCTCTCCGTTACTATTCAAATCCTGTATTGCTCTAAGCAATTGGACTGACTAATATTTGCTCTGCTACTGAAATCAGAGTGATAAGTCATTAATCTTAGTGAATAATTAACATATATGAGAGAAAGGGAAGAAGTGCTATAAACATCTGAGAGAAGTTTAAAGATAACTCTGGTCAAGAAATTTTTACAAAAGCCGTGTTACTGAAATAAAATTAGTCATTTCCTATCTATTTGTATGTGCTCAACACATACAATATGACAGGCAAATTCTAATTTTGGCTCTAGTTATTTTTTTTTGTAATCTGCAATAAATTGATATTTACATCACGAAATGCATGCCAATAGTAATAGGCCTACGGCTAATACCTGTAAAAAATCAAGTCATAGACTACTTCTTAGATTTCTTCGCTTGTCTCTTGTCCAGCTGTTCAGGAATAGGATAGATGGATGATGGTTTCCATTGTGCAAAAGCACAGCCTTAAGACTCAGTTTCGAAGAGTCTAGAACTAGTCTCCATTCTTGTGGGTCATGAGTGATTTCTAAAGCATTCATAAAACACTCAATATTGGAACAGAATACCAGAGTACTTTCCTTTCTGAAGAAAACCTCCAACTGCTGGTGGCGCTTTTGACAGAAAGTAATTGTGATAACTTCTTCTAGAAGATTCCATTGTTGGAGTCTTGATCCTAGCAATTCTGCCTTGTTCTTGGATAAGTCCAAATCACGAACCAGGTCATTTAGCTCTTCCTATGTTAGTCTGTGTGGGGTTGATGATGCACCACAGTGAAAATCTGGATCACTGCATGCTGATGGAACAGAAGAAGAGCAAGTTGGCTCACCCTTGTCCTCATCAGATGAATCAAGATAACATTGTGCTGGAGGTTCTAGAATAGGAAGTCCCTCACCATGTGGAACTGGTCTCAATGCAGATGCAATGTTTGGGTAGACTATTCTCGACTTCTTTTGCTTCATTATTCTGCAGAAAGAGGAGTAGCAGTTTTTTTGTGGTTGGTTGGCTCTCTCCACACCATGGGGACTTCAATGGTCTTTTGCCATTGAACAACTGTGAAAGCTGTGTTGTCCATGTAGCACAGCATATATGCGGGGCCCAAGGCTTGTCTTGGTCACCAACCTTGCATCCGAAGTAAAGATGATAAACCTTCTTCACTGGAGAAGTGATACGTTTCTTCTGGTTGGCAAATGTCACTTCCCCACAAATAGAGCAGAAATTCTCCACACTATTAATGCACTTTCGAGGCATTACTGTTCTGTATTGTGCCTAAATGGATAAAATAATAACAGTTCTATGGAATAGTAGCTTAAACTGTCTCGCGCAAAATCTGAAATATTTTCAGTGCTCAACCTTTCCGACAGGGCTTTCTATAGTGCACTGCTGATGTCAGCTTACTTCAGCAGCCGCCTGGCAGTAGTATTACATTGCATCAGAAAATGATGCAATCAACTCTAGATGATGTGTGAATGATGGTATTATGCAATGCGATGCAATATTACATCTTTCTAGGCTGATTTAGGATGTGGTAGCAGTCCTACTGGATAAATTTACATGCTGAAACATATAAAATGAATTATATGAAATATCTTCAAAATGAGAGCTAATAAAAAATTTTCAGGGTTATATGCATGTTCAGCACACCAAGATACTACAGATAAAGGCCTTTTTAAGTCAGTAACAATCTCACTGTTGACCAGTGTAATTAGCAGTAGTAGTAAGTGTAACCTCTTGCTTACTTTGAAAAGTTGTCATCAATAAAGACAATAAACTTTGGTGAGAATTCTGGTAAATAGTAACAACTGTAACAAAATGTTAAAGATGCCAAAACTCATTTCCTTGTCTCCCCTCCCCTCCTCTTTCTTAGTTTGAAATAGAGAACTATTATTTTCTATGTCCTACCTTTCACAGGGGGAGCATGGCTTGGAAAATCAGATGTACTTTAGCACACTAATAGTTCAGTAAGATATCCTTTAAATAAGATATTACATTATACAAGGTGAGCCACAAAGAAATGAATGCCTGATGATAGGATTCCAGTCACTTAGGCACCTCGGTAGAGGTGGAAAAGGAATCATATTGTTGACAGTTGCTAAGATTTCATAATGAGAAGAAGGCTGAAAATGGGCATCATCATTTAAAGAATGATCAGAGAACAAGAAATATCCAAAGAAGACAAAAATAATTCAAAGGGAGATATGAGGAAGACCAGGGTTGAATGGAGACATTTCCTGAATGTTGGGAGAGTCTCAAGCATTAAGGAGTGGTTAACATTGTCAGATGTGAATGGGCTTATAGAAGATAGATATCATAAAGTACTCAGTGGAGAGTGCATTTTGGATATTAATCCCTTGTCAGATGTGTGATTTGCAAATATCTTCTCACATTCAGTAGGATGATTTTTCATTTTGATGATGGCGTCTTTCATGTGCAGAAGCTTTTAAGTTTGATGTTGTCCCTTTTATTTTTGCTTGTCCTTTTAAATTTTTACTTGCCACTAGAGTTTAAAAAGGCCAGTGTCAAGGAGCATAACACCTATGTTTTCTTC
Source organism: Scalopus aquaticus (assembly GCA_004024925.1). Taxonomy (NCBI): domain Eukaryota; kingdom Metazoa; phylum Chordata; class Mammalia; order Eulipotyphla; family Talpidae; genus Scalopus; species Scalopus aquaticus. The sequence continues at coordinate 28,671 of PVIJ01009391.1, forward strand.
TGTATTTTTTATAGTTTCAGTTCTTACTTTCAATCCTAATTAATTTTGAATTCATTTTGTGTCATCTCATTCTTTTGCTATATTTTGTGATAGCAGTGATTGTCTCTTTTTCTCAGTATTGTTGAAGGAAGAAATTTTCCTTGCTCCATTGTTTGCTCTTGACTCCTTTTCATGAATTCACTGTCCATTTCTCTGTGTGTATGTTTCTGGGCTTTCAAAGCAACTTCACCCAACAAGTCAAATGTCATGACAAAAAAAAAAAAAAAAAAAAAAAAAAAAAAAAAAAAAAAAAAAAAAAAAAAAAAAAAAAAAAAACATGAGCAACTCTCTAGTTACCGCTACTGCAGCCCAAAGCAGTGACCCTACCTTGCACAGTTACAGCAATGCAGTCACATGTCAGTTCCCAATACCAGCCAATTTAGAAGGCATGAAAGTGGCCCTGTGACTTCTGCTTACTTACTCAACAAAGTAGATTGAAGCACTGCATAGGAAAGTGGCAAGTTAGGGAATGAATCTCCAGAAATCTACTGAGAGGTTAAAATTCAAAACTTTGTTAAATTATGAGATTTCTCTAGGAGAAAGCCCCTTCCAAAACACTGCTTGCTTTTAATCTGAGAATCTAGTCAGGGTCTCAGCTGAATCCCTTGTGAGAGTCACAAAGTATTGTGGATACAATTGCTGGGGCCCTCTTGCCCCAGGAACTTTGAAAGAGGATTTCATAGTCCACCAAGTAGACTTCCAATCTCTATTTAGTAATGGCCACATTTTTGTACTTTGAAGCTCTTTTTCTGAGATTTGCAGACAAAAGAGTTAATGTGTTACTTACCAATATGCTCAGTTTCTTAAAGTTAAGAATGGAAGTCAATTCAAAAATCATGTGTATTTTTCTGTCCTCAGGAAAATTTGTCTTGGTAACTTCAGACATTTCTGTGTATAATGTTGCCAAATATTTTCATGAATGAAATCAAATATTCTAAAACATTGCCATGTTTAGTGTTTCCAGTGTAGCAGCTCTACATTTAGACCCTCAAAGGATTGATTTTAGAATCATATATAAGTATTTTCATTTAGGGATAGGTCCACTGAGGGAGATATAGCTAAGCGATTGGCCCAAAGATAGTATTCTGTGGCCAAACTGAGAAGGGGGATGAAAGAATAAAACAGAATGTAAATCTAATTTCAAGCTAAATACCTCTATCTCTACTTAAATCATCTTCAAAATGTTATATCCATTTTGAAAGAAATTATGAAGTTGTTTCATCAACTCCATCTGGTAAAGTTGCATCAAAATATATTGATAAAACAGAACGAGTTTATTCATTCCTTCAACACTTTTCAGCTCATAGCACACTTCTTCACTGTGTGAGAAAAAGTGTAAGATAATTGATGCAGCAGGCTGATTTGCTTTGGAAGGTTTTTGTGATAGGAGAGATTGAAAAATCCATGTAAGTATGTGTCTTTTGTATTGTACTTATTGTATTTTACTTACTCATTTCCTGTAACTATTGCACTCACAGTACATTGATGCTATAAATGAGAAGCCTTAAAGACTGAAGACTGCAAATTATAATGTTATTTCCATGGAGCGATGGTTCCAAAAAAAGTCCATATTCCTGTGTTTTACAGCTAAAATTAATCCTACTGCTAAGACAATGCCAAATATCTGGCATTATCAGAAAGCATTTGAAGGAAGAAAAATGCACCAATGCACAAATATTTGCAGACCTTATCATTCTATTGGTAACTGAACCACTAACACTCCACTCCTTTTCCTACACCTTGCAGCTTTGAAGCACTCACTAGAGCAAATTTTGAGAATGTGTAACTGATTTGAGTGAACAGTGTACCAAAAGATATTAGGATCCAGAACATTTATCATGCTTGGAGGGAAATATCTGTTTCCATTTTTTTAAAGCTTCATAAATAAAAAGAAGATTATGTTTAAATCTTATCCAAAAAATATATTAAGTGTACTTCTACTTGGAATCAAACTAATTAAATGATATAGCTAATTTGTCAGGGTTCCTGGTTCCCAGTGACCCAGACAAATATATAGGGCACATATTCATGAGAGAAGGGAGCAAATACACCGTCTTATGGATGACTGGTGCATGGTACATTTACTCACCATTGTTTTTGCAACCAGTACTGTCTCTCAAACATAGTAAATGCTCCATGACAACTTAAGGAGGGCAGACAGGGAGACAGGCAAGAAGGAATTAGAGTGGCTCCATGCAGTCTCTCTTCCTCACTCCCTCACCTTAAGACGATCACACTCAATCCAAAAGAAAAAACAGTGGCTCCAGCAGGAAGCTTGGCAATAATAGAATGATAAAACCAAGGTTGATCAGAATCTAAAGCAAACCTGGAATGTTATTTTTCCTAGGCCAAATCCTAGAATCATCAAGCGTTAGGTTTTTCTTCCCAAATCCTCCCCTTCTCCTTCTGTACATGTAGATTTATCTTCTGTGCCTCTCTTCGTTGTCCCTGAGTTTACCTGGCACTCAGCACACGTTGGTGTTAGCCTATACATTCCAAGAATTTTGTTACACTTATAAAAAGATTTTGACAAATTCATGTTTAAGACAATGAAAAAGAATCTTGTAGCATCCACCTTGTTGGTGAAGTGTTAGAGGCCTGAAAATGCTGTTATGTGGCTTCCTGACCTTTAGGAACTGAGTTCAGTAGAGTTTATGGCCAAGTAGAATGATTATGTGCTCAGTATTCTAGAAACATTCAGATATGTGTGACTGGTAAACTTTAAGCTTTATCATGAAACTTTTGCTTTAAATTTTTTTACTAATACCCAAAGCATTGATGCAAATGGCAAAAGGTTTGTCATTCACAGAAAATACTATCATTCTCCAGAGGGCTCATTTTCCATTTGTTTCTAATTCTTCATCTATGTTTGAAAAAATATATATATATAGCACAGAAGACAAAAAGTGAAATGGAGAACAATCCTCTATCACTTTCTTGAAATGACACGTTTCCTTTAAACTGCGTTTTATTAGTTTTATTTGGAAGGCAGTGGGTGTACATTTTGGATATAACTATTTTCTTGATTCTATCTCTAGTCATTCTTAATCATCAAGAGCTTACATTTGTAAAGCCATTCTTATTTCTCAAACTCATATTTTCTTTAAAATGCATTTTGAATACACTGAAAATTACATAAGCTGTGCGTTTTTATTTTCGTTTCTGGAATGCACTCAGAAAACAGGAAGTTAAAAATTAACTCATATGTTTTTCCAAATACAATTAGACATTTCAAGTTATTTTTACAATATAACTTATACTTAATTATAAACACATTTGCTATAAGATTATCACTATTCCAGAAACCCCACTAAACATAATTTTCGTAAGAGTCTGAATTGAATATAGTCTACCAAACTTGTATCTCTCATCATTATCCTCATTAACTTATAAAAGATAGGAAGTAATTTTATTACACTTAAGATCAAGAAAAATCAATTTTTGGAAAAAATTAATTGTATTACTCTTTTAACAAATCCAGAGCTTGGAGGATATGATTATATCTAAAAGATAAACTCCAATGTTCAAAGCTATCTACGTTTTCCCAGCTTTTTGATTATTGCATTTGATACATATGAAAATGTGTATTGTATTTTTTTCTCACCTACTTTTCTTTTTCCTGGGTGTGTGTGTGTGTGTGTGTGTGTGTGTGTGTGTGTGCTCAAGCTCCACATCTCAACTTAAATGTACTGGCAAGATTTTGTCTTGTTTTCAATGCATATTTAAAATGAACAGTGTTATTGCCTTTGCCAAAGTATTTATGGAAACCACATTTTATATTTGAGTTTAAATCACATTTCATTTAGAGAAAACATAATGATAATGTTGCATTTCATTTTGTAATAACTCTTGATGTAACATTAAGAATATGTGGTGCTCTGCTCTATCCTTTTTATTTATCTTGGGCTCAATTGCTGTGACTTAAATGTTGAAATTTAAATAAGTAAAATAGGTAAACAATGTATTGCATTTTAAATAGTGAAAAAAAAATCGGTAAACAAAGATAATGAAAAATGATCAAAGAAAGTATGAAAAGACACCCAAAGAAACAATTTTTCTGGCACTGCTGAATCCTACTATAACTACTCAGGCAGATCGTTGTATAAACTGCATTAAGAGAAAAGATGGACAATTCCTTAAACTATAATTTTGAAAAGATGGCTATAAATAGCCACTGTTTACAGCATGCTCTTAATATAAGACATTATGCTATATAGTTTACAAATGTGAGTGCATTTCTACCTATTTGTTTTTTTCTATCCCACACTTGTCCTCCATTTTTTCTCTCTGGATCCCTTCATTTCTCCCACCACCCACAAATAGGTGCCTGTAGAAAGTAAAATTGTGGGAAGTCCAAGATACTGTGTCCCTGATACTACCTATAGGGCTTGTACTTTATCATTTTAAATTCTCCGAACTTCAGTTGAATCGTAGATAAGTTAAGAACAAACATATCTACCTAATGAAAATTGTTGTGAAGAACAAATTATGTTACAAACATCCAGGTGCTGATGTTTAAAATTCATCAATTTCTGTGTCTTCTAGTAGACAGATTAAGGTCTGAAAAGATGGGGTTGAATTCTATTTCTATATAAGGAAGGAAAGCTGAAATGAACAGCTGGAGAGGACAGCAAAAGTGTCCCAAAACAGCAAAACCAAAATTCTTTAATTATGTTCTAGCACTTGGAGAAGGTTTTAGTTAAGATAAGGGTCCCCTGCCAGGAAGTGTGGGAGAAACTATTTTTCCATGACCATGTTAAGGATAAAATGTTCAGCTGTCAATGTTAGCCATGAAGAGACTCAGTTAGGACCCAGTAGAATGTGTGATTTGGGATAGAACTATCCTTAAGAGTCATCCCAAACATGTGACTTTGTAAAACTTTGATAGCTTGTAACTTTGTGACATGTGACTTTGATTTATCGTGTGACTTAGGCTCCAAAGACAGGAAAAAGTGTAAGTTATATTTAAAAGATGGGCAAAAAAGAAGGCAATGTTTGAAGCCTCTGGGAACTAAGAAGCTAATTTCCACTATTTGTGAATATGCTAGAAAAAACACTAGTAGATAGAATCCTTTCTCCTGAACATGTGCCAAGTCCTTCCTGGACCAGGAAGGAAACTATGATTGATTGGCTGAGTGGTAATCATTCTCATCAAACACCATGTACCAGATAGCAACTGAGGACTTTTCATAGGGACAGCTAGTGGCAAGCGACAGAGCGCACTCAATCTGGATTCTACAGTAGGTAGCTGATTGTCAGGACAACCTCTCCGATATCCCTGAAGAAGGAATGGAGTTCAGCCAAGTCTCTCCCAAGGTTGCGTCATCCCTGATCCATCTTCTCTCAGCACAGCTGCCTTATTCTCCTACACCTCTCTGCACATCGTGTTTCTCGGAGCCTCCTCGTTTCTAGTCCTCCATCAAGGCCATCAGTGGTTCAGATGTGTTAGAATGTTTCTTTTGGATCCAATTGAAAATGTTCCACTGCCATATACAGTGAAGTAAACAGAGAAGCAATACCAGGTTGATAGTCAGTTTCACAGAATTCCAGGCTCCATAAAGCCCCAACCGTATTGTTTGTATATATGTGTGTGTGTCTTAAATTCTCAAGACAAACTCCATAATTGGCAGGACTTAATTTCTAGTATTTCTATTTCTACTTAGTTTCTTAATTTCTTCTTAGGTTCCTTTATGATCAGGTTTCTGTGTTGATCTATCATGGTGGCCAGAGAGTCAAGATCACCTTTAATGTCTTCAGGATCACCATTGTAGTAGAATTAAAGAGAGAAGGCAGTTTTTAAAAGAGGGATGAGGGGACAAAGCTCTGTTCAGATAGGTCCAAATATCTTTAACAGAACTTTAGCCTGCAGCCTTGCAGATGGACTGATCTGCAGGACACAGATGAGGAAACTGACGCTTTAAGATTTTAAAGTTCCTTCCCAATGTCACTTACATTGTAAGTTACAGATATGGCATTTGATTCTAGATCTATCTCTTCAACCTAAAAGATTATACTCATCCAATTTTGCCTTACTAGCTAAGTAACCACTTTACCTGCAAAGACGGGGGTGATTAGCTTGAAGTTGTAAGAACTCAGAATGAATTATGGTCTCCAAAACAGCTCCTACATCTCCAAGCAGTGAGTTCATTATCTTGGAAATAAGCTATGTCTCAAGAAAGCTCTTAATAAAAAAATAAATAGTGCCTATTAAGAATTATTTAGTGGGCAGTGAGAAAGCTACTCCAGAGCTGAAAATAGATAGGTCTTTTAATTTAGGGGAAGAATGAATGATACCCAAAGGGAAGAGAGACCCAGGTTGACTGCGCTTGCTTCATAGTTTTGCTATAAATCACTATGACTCGAAAGGCCTATCAGGTTCTGTCACTTTGCCAAATCTCCCTTTTTTGGGTACAAAATGGGGCACCTGGGACTCTGTCCAACCAAGCCTAAGGGAAACACTGGAAGGAAGAATGTAAGAGAAAAGCACTCAGAAAATCCTTATGGATGTCACCTGAACAAACTATCAGCAACTGGTAATCCAAGAGATTGGTAATAGAACACATTTTCTTTCTCCCCATGAGAAAACCTTAGTGTTCTTTTCTAATTTCAAAGTTAAATTGAAAGAATTGGATGCCTTTTAAGTCTTTGCTAATTGCATTGAGGTTCCTTTACCTTTTCTTCTACTGTGAATTTGTTTAAATATTTTCCATTGGTCTACATTAGCTGTCTGATAAGTTGTTTTGGGGATAGTATTTGCTAGCAACACTCAGGGAACATTAAGTAGTGCCTCATCTGCAGCTTAATGTAATTCACCTTTTGTGAGCAGAACAGAATATGAACATAAATTTAAATTTCCATAAGAATGTAAGCTTCCACATAAGAGAACTTTTCTTTAGCCTTCTCAGCTTTCCATGAATAGAGAGCTAGAGTATGGTAAATTCAGATACAAAATGATGATAAAGGGGAAAACATTTCACTATGTTGGTAATAAAGTATAGAATGAAAACCTTGATAAGGCAGCCCGTCAACTATGACAGCTATGGAGACTTCGGAATAAATTTTCATGTTACTTGAAATGGAATTTCCTTAGATATGGTGTATTTTCAGGTTAGCTTAACCTTTAAGCTGAAAATTTTCCTTTTAAAATCCAATGCCTGCCATAGGGAGTGCTGTCAACATAGGCCTCTTCTGATTGGAAGATTCAGTTGATATGTCCTGCAGTGTGGTTATTTGCAATCTCAAATCTGCAAGTTGTTGACACCTTTGGAAATGTAGTCTTTAAAATTCATTTCCTAAACACAGCCAGGACTGAGATTTCTCACCAGTTAGAGTGTGTTCAGGAACAAGAGCCAAATGCATCACATAGGTATGGAAAAGACTAAATAAATTATATCAAATTTCAAAAGCTGCTATAAAATAATGGGTCACAGAGAAATGGTTCTGTTTGTTAACTTCTGTTATTGAAGTCCCAGTCTGGGATGTGAGTTGAGTTAAAAATGCCTCTATGTTTCTTTGAGGCAATGCTATGTGAGTAAGAAGTTGTAGCTTTTTCATCCCTCCCTGGCTGTTTTAGGATCCAAAAAAGTAACTGCCTTTGTTCTCTGCTTGCCTCTTTTTCAAATGCCCAACATTTCCTTTTGGGAGCGTCTACTTTTCATTTTGTGTGAGTCTCTCTGTGGAATCGTGTACTCGTGTGATTTTGCAAAAGAAAGGCGATCAGACATTAGTTTTCCTGAGTTATATAACCACTGATCTTTACAAAAAGGACAAATAACTTTACCAACAAATACATTAGCTTGGGCTAGACTGGAAAGGCTGCTTCATCTCACTTTGGTCTTGGGGACACCTCACTCTGAAGTCCACACAAACCCAGATTTGTAATTTATTCCCAGTTCTTGTCAAATTACAAATTTGGGAAGGAAGCCATTGTATGTCATTTACTTGCCGATATTGTTGATTATTAATCTCTTTGCCAGCAGCCTACTAGTTGTTTTTGGTCTTCTTGAAACATGGCAGACTTTGATGTGCATAACTCAAGTAACATGCAGATTATAGATTAATTTTAAACAATATGGGGGGAGTGTGTTTGTTTCCTGATTTGTTTTTTTCCAAGCCCATCCTTTTCTTTCCTAGTTTTGACTGAATCACAAGGTGTTTTATTGAAACGGATCTCTCACCTCCACTGACAGTTTTCAGCAAAGTTGGACTGGCCTCAGTTCTACATTGTAAACCATTTCTGAACCCAGGAAAGGTGCTCCTATTCTTAATTGTGTTTAGGGCAACTTCTAATCTGTTTTGACAATGAGAAATTTGTCTCCCTTGGACTGCCTGAAAGAGATATTGTGCTTCTTCTTCTAGCTTAACATCAAATTACTTTTGAAAAATGAATCACTGCTGATACCCAGTCACCTAATCTACATTCTACTAACATTCACTTTATGATATAATTCATAGAAATCATACAGAATCTGTACAATGGCTCATTGTCCTTTTATAGCTACTGTGTTTAAGACCCACCTTTGACTCCTACAGCCTCTGCAAAACATTTACTGCTGGGTCTCTAGGAAAATGGTCTAGTTTAATATGTCATTGCGGTGGAATGGTAATTCATTTATTTGCCTGCAGAACTTTGAAAAGCACACTGTTTACATCAACAGTGAGCAAAGACTGCTTTTGTGTTTGAAGTATGCTATCTCATTTTCAGATTCAGTTTTCAGTCTGTGAGCAATTTCTCTATTACCAATGTGTAAAGTATACTTCATTGAACACCCTTAAGCAACCCTGCTCAAATCAATCAAAAGTTTTAATTCACCAGCTAGCAAATTTGAATGTTGGAAAAACAGCACCATCTGCTGGAAAGGGGCAGGTAGGAAACACACTAGCTAAGTATTGGAGACTCTGATGGCCAAAACCCTTGACTGGCCCATTCAGTAGTGTGTCTCTTCCATTTTATTACAATCTCTTTCACTGTGCAGAAGCTTTTTAATTTACTGTAGCCTCAGTGGTTTATATTCTTTTTGTTTTCCTTGCTGCTGGGGGAAATCACTCCTTTAAAGTAACAGTTCCTTATATGGGTCTGGGGGTGAAGGTATGGATAATAGTAGCTGAAACTCTCACCCCATATTAGCCAGTTCATAGAATGTTTGTTAGGGTGCCTATTACCCTTAAATCACATTATAGCTGTAAGATACATGCATTAGTGTTAGCATGTTAAATTTCATATTGGCTAGTTTTGGTAGACACAGCACAGGCCTGGTGAGTTCTCTCTATACTACTGTAGAGACTGTTCATAACAAAACAAATTTGGCAACAAGAAGAGCTTTAGAAACAATCCTTTAGTTTGACTCAGTAATTAAATTGCAAAAAATCCATCCCAAAAAATAATTAGTTAAGGCATGGAAATAGAGTTATAGTCAAAATTGTTCACGGTAACAATTTATGATATGGAAACCCTGGAAATGCAACAGACGGTTATCAATAAGGAATAAATGCAGCACATGATAGTATATTGTGCGGCACTAAATGTCGTGATTGAAGAATAATGCTGTGAGGAATTATTTAGAATATAATCATAAATAAAAAAAACATAGTGCATGAAAGTGACCATTTTGATTATAATTTGAAAAGGAAAAGAGAAAGGATTCAGGAGAGGAAAAAGAAATTGATGGGCACACAACAAAATGCTAACATTGGTTGTCTCTGTAAATGCCGTCAGCACTGTTGACAAGTTGGGTTATGTGATTCTTTGTTTTGTATGTGGGAGCTTTCCAGTGCAGTGGAGGGTGTTTGGCAGCATCCTGGAGGCCTCTGTCCACTGGAAACTGTAATCCTGTCATACCAGTGATAACAAAAAAGCCTGCAGACACTGCCAGATGTCCTTCTGGGGTCAAAATCACCCTAGGTGGAGAAACACTCACTTAAAGGAAGGTAATAAAAACAAAAAAATTACAAAGTTAGTTCTGTGCTTCTACATTCCTTGATCAATAAGCTTGTTATAGAACTCAAATGGGAAGTTTTGAGAGTAACTCACTGGCCTTCCAACACCTTGCATAAAGGAAGTTTTGGGGAAGTAGATTTGACACCTGGCAAGAAGAACCCATGGAAGATACAAATCTATAGCAGTCTGAAAAAAGATTTTCTGATATCCCTTAGGAATAAGGCATCTGTCCCTTTGTATTAACAACTATCCTTGAACTAATTTCTTGGCAAAAGAGACTCAATTCTAATCTCTGACAATGATAAGTAGTTGTTTTCTTCATGATTCTTGCATTTTCCATATTTGTCTATAATTAATGATTTATTATCACAAAAAAAAATAATTCAGAATTACCTGGAGCAAGCTCTTAAGTGAAGACTCTAATCCTGGCTAGTGTTGTCCTGATGAAATCCTGATGATGGGCTTTCCATCATCTTCTACAAGGACAAAGCCAGAATCACGACACTAATAAATATGTACATGTATGGAGAAGTAGGAAATGTTGTGAAAATGAAAACACACAGTTATCTTAAGTTATGTTGTTCTTCAGGCTTCCTAGGCTTCTTTTCATTAACAAATTTATCCAAATGATCAAAGAAATTGGGCCTCCCTGGTAGCACAACGGGGTAAGCTCAGCACTGTGGAGCTGTCGGCAGCTGCAGAGAGTTCATGACTGGCCGGGGAGATTCCAACATGGCGCAGCAGATATCTCCTGCCTCACCCACTGCTCCCCTCAGCAGTGTATTTCAGTTGATCTGCTTGTTCTGCTCCCCACTCTGTCTCTGGTGAACCCTCTCACCGTCCCACACCTCTGGCCTGCACCCCAGCTTGTATGCAAAAACAAAGCTTTAAAAAAATGATCAAAGAAATTAATGAGCAATTCATAGCCTAGAGTCAATTGTCCCTGAACAAACACATAGTTTATAATAAGTCCAATAGTTACTTCACTTGGGAAAGCCGATGTCAGAAAGACCAATGGCTTTTACTATTGGTGGACATTGTTTGTGGTAAGTTGATCAATTGCTGTTTCAGAGAGCTCATAGCAGATGAGCTTTTGTCAGACAGGCCCTAAATATTACATCCTATATAACATGTTGGTTACCTGCAAAATCTCCTTTAGAAAAATAACTTCTTTGGAGTTCCAAGCTCAATATGTGGAGAGAAAACGAGCCTGAGACCACTTAGTGGCACAGCAATAACTGAAATCAAATAAAAATGAGCAAGCTGTTTCCCTTTCCAATTTTTTGAAATACAATTTTCTCACCAGTGGAGTGTCAGTGTATAAGGCTTAGCCACAAGCTATGTTAAAGGAGTTGTAATAAATTCTGAAAGAAATGATTATGTAGGGGGAAAAAATGGTAATCAAAGGATCAAATGTATCTCCAAATGCCAGTGGAAAGACTATCTACAGAAGACCTGCAGAGATGCAGAAACCTAAAGACTGATTTTGCTATTTAAATCCTCTTTTAAACAGGTTTATTGAAGGATCATTTAAAAAACATTAATTCAAGTGTGCTAGTCAGTAATTTTTAGGAAATAACCAAACTGTGAAATCAGCACAATTGAATTTCTTTTTGAGACCCAACATATATGCATGTCCAAGTGAAACCTTAATAACATAATGTGTGGAGACATGCCTGTGTGTTTGAGGGCAGGACTTGTATATATTCAGAACTGAAAAACTTTTGCCAAAAATGCTCTATGAAGGAATGTAGTTAAGACAAAGCAAAGCTATTTAGTTAGGTTATTAAGAGTCCTATGTCAGAAAATCTTTTTTTTTAATCTGTGCATAGATTTATATCTCATAAGGGTTCTTCTTGTCAGATGTCAAATCCACTTCCCAAGAATTTTCTTTAAGCAAAATCCTGGAGAGTCAGGGTTCCCCTTGTGATTCCTGTATCGAGTATAATGATCAAGTAATGTATAAGCACAGAATTATTTTATATTTTTTTACTACTTTCTTTAAATCGGTGGTTCTCAACCAAAGGTGATTCCTCACCTTATCTCAGGGGACATTTGGCAATGTCTAGAGACATTTTGTATAGTCACAATGGACTATACAATGGGGGGATGTTAATAGTATCTAGCGGGTAGAGACTGGAGATGCCGATAAATTACCTATAGCACACAAGATATCCTCCTCTGCTCATACACGTAGCAAAGAATCAGTCTGTCCAAAACATCAATAGTGCCAAGGTTGTGACAGTCCCCATTAAACTCATGTTGTGCTCCTCCTAGTATCCCACTTGGACAGAGGGTCAGGCAGAATCCATATCTTCTCCAATAATTTCATGATAATAAAAAGTCCTGTGGTCACTTTGAAGCAAATTATCCCAAAATTTCATTCTAAATATCACACCTTATCTCTGTTTCTGTGGTTCTGGTATCCAGGTTTGACTTAGCTGGATCACCTGGCTGACAGTCACCCACAAGACTGCAATCAGGGTGTTGGCTAGGGCTGCTCTCTTATCTTCAGGTCCTGTCAGGGAGGGATCCTCTTCCAAGCTCTTTCATGTGGTTGTTGGCAAGATTCAGCTCCATGCTGACTGTTGAGCAAAGTCCACTTTCAGTTCTCTGCCATGTGGCCCTCTCCATATGGTAGCCCGCGAGTGGCAGCTGGTTTCATCAGAGAAGCAAGTGACAGTAGCCAGAGCGTGTGCAAGGATACATGGACCTCTGCCCTGCTAGAGTTAGAAAAAGAGTTAACCACAGCCTTCCCGCCAAGAGACATACCTAGCAGGCCGCTATTGACCCATTTGGATCTGTCATGTGGCTAAGGGGAAAACAACCTTCCTTCCAAGTGGAGAAAGTCACGGTACCTCAGCACTCTCTCCCAAATGTTCTCTTTCTTGGGCTGTTGAACGTCGATGTCTTACATAGATTGTGGGAGTGGGGGACCTGGCTAATGGCAACAGTGCCCAATTGGAACTGGCTTCTTTGCAAACCCCACATGGATGACCTAGCATTTTGCTCTACTTGTGAAGGGAGTTAGCAATTATTTATAATTCATCATTTAGGACTCAGTAAAACTGAGATGGGAAGTACTTCATTTTAATACCCCATTACCTTTGAATCTGAAGGCAATCAAGACTAAAGAGGCAAATTTTCAAATTTCATTTAAGTGTTCTGTGAAGAGCAGAATTCAGTTTTTTATTTTGGAATATTTTAATATATTGTCTAATGATGGACTATTATTTTACATCCTTATACATTTTTTCACAGTACAGTATTTCTCCCCTCAGGTGTGCTCACCATAGTTCTCCCACCACCAACGTGCCTGTAACCTTCCATCATAGTCCATTGTTCTCCCTCCCCACCTTGTTCCCACCCTTTCTCCCCCTCTTTTTATCCTGCTTTCTAGGCTTAGTTCTTAGTTCAAGATCCATTATTTCAACTTAATGTTAGATTTCTAGATGGAGGTTTTACAGAAGAGACCTCAAAACACCAAAATTATTTATATTTTAAAATGGTCTATCATTTTCCATTTCCATTCTTTATTTTGTTTCCATGCTATTACCACATTTTATTATTTCTATCCTTTCTATTTCATTACCACAGCAGAAAGTAGGCTAACACACTTTGGCTTAATCCACTACCTGGTGAAACAAAATTTTATCAAGGACCTACTATCTCACAGGATTATGAGAAGCATACATGTAAACAGGGCACAACTGATGCCTTCAAAGAGACCATAGTAAACAGAAAGAAAGACTTTTATCTAATAAATGCTTTATTAAATTCTCACTATATATCAATTTCTTGGGATGAAGTAATAAGGGAGAACATATATTTCTGGTTCTTTTTAATAATCACAAAAGGCTGAGCATGAAATAATTTGTTACCTACAGTATATATCTTGGTATTGTGTGTTAGTTTTCTCTACCTAGGCTCCCAATTGGACCCGAGAAGAGAAAGCTAGCTATATTCTTGAAGGCCAATTTAGTCAAAACTGAGGAGCCTGTTCTGTACTTTTTACTTCATTTATACAAAAATACTCGCATTGCTTGGTGGACAACTGAACATGTAGTTAGACCATCACAATTAAATGTCAGTCATGGGCACACATCATGAAAGATAAGGACCAGATGGTACAGAGGCTTAGCGGTTTGGACTATGTCTCTTAGCAGATGAGCTGCTATTATCAGACTGAGAGTGTGACAAACTAGAGATTTTAGAAATGTATTCTGTGGCAGGACAGGTGATAGAATTAATTGAAAAAGGCAGAGGCAGGGAAGAGACAGACAAAAGCCTCCACTAGGAAGTTATTGTAACCATCTAAGAAATTAGGTAATGAGGCTCACATTTAAAAGTAGCAATGGATGTAGAAAGGAATGAAGAGACTCAATGGATTGTGGGTTGAATCTGTAATACAGTATTTAGGTGTTGTATAGAAAATACTGTATCAGTTTGGGCAGACTATATACATACACACATACATTTCATATGAAAACATATGAGCATCATCTTACTATAATACTGCTCTCTTGGTGTTACATATTTGTCCCCATTAGTTTTAAGAGAGGACCTACGAAATTCACTCTTTGAAATTTACAATCCCCAAAATGGATAATCTTCATAACAAAGTTGACTTTTCTATTGAAACATGTCATTTTCTCTTCATCTAGTGAGTGCATCTCTATGGGTATCTCCTAGATGGCTTTGTTTTGTGTGAAGGGAACCAGTGACCAGGCCAGTATTCTCCTGCATTAGCTCAAGACTAATAGTTTGACACCAATGACCTTTGTTTTAAAAGTAACTGGTTTCTATTTGCTCTGGGTGATAAGGGAAGGAAGGAAAGAACGAAATGTACCCCAAAAGGAAGAATCATAGCCTTATTCACATTAACTCCCAGAACAAAGGAAGTAATAGGCACTGGAATGCCTACTAGATGCACTGCCAGTTCCAATACAATGGCATGAAGATTTCATAGCAAAAGCATACCCTGTTTATTTTGAAATACAGAGGTTGTGGATATGCCATTTCCTTTAAGACCAAAAATCATTATAATAATATATTCCTGGGGGTATAAATGTTTTGAAAATCACAATGAAAGACTGTCATTATTACACACATTTATAAGTATACTCACTATTTGATTGTAACTACTGTTTTAATCCTTGCCGCTTCATTCCGTAGTATACATTTATTTTGCTTCAACATCTAACTGTGTGGGAAGCTTGACACATTACTTTCTCAATATGCCTGTAATGATACTAATTGATACAGATTATGGTGTTTATCAGCCACCTTAAAGGCTATGATGGAAGCTGTTTTGCCTGGCGAACATGTTAAGGGATATGTACCTTCATTTCTCTAGTCTTTGACCTGGTCTTGCCTATGATGGATGAAACATCATGGTGCACTGGAGTCAAGTTAATTCTCAGAACATTTACATACAGGAAAGCAAAAATTAGGAAGCTTGACAGGTTTGATGTTTTTAAGACTGATAGACAAATCAACATTTTCCTCCTGGAAAAATTCACAATGAGTTTAGAGAGAATGAATTGCTCAGTATCAGAGACTTGGGAAATAAGATTTAAGACTCAAAAAACCTATTTCATTCATCAGTCGAGGACAACCTAGTACCTTTATATTAGAACTACTAGACATTACAAATTCTACTCTAGAACAGCTAATACCTGATAACACTAAACTTCATTCATTTAAACCTTTATTCATTTTGTGTCTTTTCCTCCTAGAGAAAGTCATAAAGATTTTAACGGCAACTATTTTACCTCTTCTATTTCTAACTTGGACATAGTAAATAAGGTACCTGAACTTGATCACCTTTTTTAGATTTAATATCTCCCTCTAAGCCACTCTCAGTGGTGGTGATATAAAAAGTGTCACACTTACAGTATCTGTGATCTTCACTAAAGCAGTGAAAGAGAAGTCCCTATACTAGGCACTGTTTAGAGCATTAACTCTTGATTCCCAGAGATTCACAGAGAGCAGGAAAACAAAATCCATTATTATGGAAGATGATTCATCACAAACTTTGAAAAGAAAAAAGTTGTTGTTTCTACCATTTTGGTTTGAGTTTGGCCATTTCGCCAGTAGAGAGTGTAAAATAAGCCTACATTTATAGGATGTCTAATTAGACCTTATTTTATTACCCACCTCATAGACTGAATACCTGTGCATCCAACTGGATGATGATGAGGGGATGTATTAAATACACAATAATGTAAAAGATATAAATAGTATTATTAATAATAATAATTTAAAAAGGGAGAAATCTTGAGAAAGGTGTAAAGGTATATTATAATTATGGTAATGGTTTTGTCTCTGTAGATACTTATTAAAGCTCATTCAATCAAGCAGTTCAAACATGTATAGTTTATTGAATGCTAGTTATATCTTAATAACATTGTAAAATGAAAATGAGAGATGGAGGGAGAGAAAGAAAGGTAGACAGAAAGGAAGAGGAAGAGTGGAGAGGGAGGCACAATGAATGAGACAGCCACAGAGCCCAATACATTTTGGTTTGTTTCTCCTTCCCATTATTTGTTTTCTTTCAAGCGTTCTTTCTAACTAAGTCTGCTCTGTCAAACAGTTGTCCAGAGGCAATGTCCATCTTTGTTTTGGATTCCTGTTCACTCTTCATTTCGCTGAGCAGTGCCTTCGAAATGCTTTTGTTGATGTTCAGATAAGCAGCCCAAACACATTTTCACATTTACTCTACTGGCTCGCCCCATTGTCTCCACATACTGTCTGAGAAGCTAGACTAAGAAATTGCAACACTTTTTAGCTATTTAAGGTTACCTCACTTTTATCAATCAAGCCTGTGAGGCAGCTATCAATATTTAAGAGTACCTTAGAATTGCTGGTTTTTAATTGATTAATGTTTTAATATTTTCTATTTTTAAACGTAGCACCTTTTTCATACATTTTTATTAAATTTTGGACAATATATGGTTTATCTCCTCAGGTGTGGTCATCATAGTTGTCTCACCACCAAAGCACCCATAGTCCATTACGATATTCCCTTCTGCTCTTCCTCCCCTCTCCCAACTCCCTATGTTATCTCCCTCCCACTCCCGTCCTGGATGCCTCATATTTATAGTCAGCTTTCAAGCTTTGTCTTGGTTTTTTAATTCTTTATTAAGTATCACAATATTTTCCAACATGTGTTTTACCCATAAAAGGGCTTGTTTTGTAATTTTGACTTTGAGAAATTGTTTAACCTATAGCAAATACTCTTTACTACCTTACCTTTGGGTTAAAAAAAAAAAAACCGCAAAGTGGAAATTGCAAAGTGCCTAGAAAACTGAAAAGCAATATAATGATTCTCAGCACACATCGTATTAGTCCTTTTAAATATTTATTTCCTCTACCTTTTCCTCTGACTTTTCTTGGTTAAATTGGCCACATATTGTCCTCTTATCAAGTTCTGATTGAGGCCACTGTGGAGGGATGCACTTTGGTTATTCTGACTCTGCTCTTACTATTTTCTTTGCTTAGATAGCTGTTGCCCAAGACCATAGTCACTTCTTTTAGTCCTGTACCCTGTCCTGACCCTTGGCTAATCAGCCAGCCACTTTCCATTGTAGCTAAGTCCAGTCACAGTACAAAGGGAAAGAGCAAGCTGTGAGTAATATGCAGGGGATTTCTGTCAGTCCTAGGGAGGCAAATTAAAATGATCAGTATGGTATGTGATAAGTCTTGTTAAGAGGAGGTTGCTATAGTGCAGAAAGAAGAGATGAAGGCATGGGCTAAGAACAACGCATTGGTAATAGGGACAACAAGGAGAAGATAGATTCAAGACATATTTTGAAATTAGAATCAGTAGGTCTAGGTGACTTTTACATGGTGAGTGGGAAAGTAAGTAACTGAAAGGAGTCTGTTGGCGTCCAGGTTTCTGTTTTAATCACAGGTGACTCGTGATGGGAATGCTTCCTAATAAAGAATACAGATGAGGCACATTTTAACAGAATCCCATGAATTTATTGCTGGACATATTAAAGATGCCTTTGAAGAACTTAGTAGATAAACAACTAGTAGATCACTGAATATATAGAAAAGTAATTTGGAAGAAAGATCTAGGATTACGGTGAGGATTTTGGTGTTACCACATTTTAAATAGTAGTTGAGGTACTATTTTGTATCAAATTACCTAGAAAGGGAGTATAGTATGAGATAAAGGAATGGATTAAATGGAGCCTTAGAAGACACCAGTGTTTCAAAGATTATTAGCAAACAAGACCTTGCGAAAGAGATCAAGAAAGAATAGCCTTAAAGAGTGGAGAAAAATCAAGAGTAAACATTCTAAGAAAATGCTTCTTGATGCATGAGCTCTAGCACATTACTCCCAGGATTTGATCCCCTCAAATGGGGCAATTGATCAGAAAAGTTTGGGAAATGCTGCTCACTATATTCCTTCCTTTACAGGTCCCCATCTGGTCAGAAAAATTGTTCAAGTTATGTATCCTAAGGATTGCAATGTTAGGCCACAGAGCACTTTCAGACCCAGTATACCTCATTAGCAACTAATAAGATAACTGTTCCTGAAACAGAAGTAATGTAAGTCAGTATATGGTAACTTCAAGGAGAGGGGAATGTCGTTTGTTTTCATTGCTGAGCAAATTCAAAGACAGAATTGGGCTAAAAGCTATCTATTTCAGTTGGCAGTGATCTGCAGTAGTTAAGAGCTCAGACAATAATAGTAATTGCCTCATAAGACTTCTTGCAAGATAAAAATAATAACTATGCAAACTGCTTAGAGTATTGCCTGGTTCAGAGTTAGTACATTTAGCTATCATTTGGTAATTCTTATTTATAACTTGGCAATTTTGGTTGCATGTTATAGCAAAATCTTGATTTCTAGAGACTGAAGAATGAGTAGAAAATGATAAAGCAATAATCAAAGTTTCAGCTTTTATAGTATATTTGCTATTTATATTTAGCAAGTACAAATCTTTTGTATTTTTAATGAACTTTTCAAAATTATTCCAAGTAGAAAGGCACATAAACCAAAAGTATATTGTTCAATAAATTAACAAAAATTGAATACCCCATGTAACTACCAACCATGTCCAGACAGTCACCCTAAAACTCTTACTCTTGCCTCTTCCAGTCACTATCCAGACCCTCCTTCCTGAAGAAAACCTTATGGTTAATTTTACTTGTTCTCAAACCCAAATAAATGAAATCATATGTTCTTTTGCATGTGACTTATTTTGTTTATTTTAGTGACAATAACCCATATTTTTGTATGTAGTAGTGTACTTTTCACTGTTGCATAGTATTCCATTGTTTGAGCCTGCCACAATTCATCTATCTATTCTACAATTAACAGAAATTTGGTTTTGTTTCCAGTTTGGGGACTTTTGTGAAGAATGAGACTATGCGCATGCATTTAAGTAGATACATCAATTTACACTTCACTTCAAATTATAGCAATTGTCATTCCATCCAGCATTCAAGAATTTCATTTTCACATCATCACCAACACTTCTCACTGTCAGTCTAGATTTTTAGCTAATAGAGTGTTTGTTTGTTTTTTTTAAATACTGGTTTTCATCTTGGTTTTAATTTTCATTTTCCCGAGAAGTTGAATACTTTTTAATATTTACTGGTTATTTTGGTATCTTCAAAGGACCTCATAAAGTCCTTTACTGACTCTCCTATTAGATTGTGCCAATTTCTATATCCCTGGCAATTACCCCACTCCTTTTAACCCCTACCTTTTGAGCCGGTGGCTACTTGCTCAATGGACTGTCTAAATTGCATATCCTATTGGCTCCTTTGCTAACACTAGATTGCTTAGGGGTCCCCTAAAATAAGAACTGTGCTTTAACATGGCCTACCTCAGACCCACTATGCTGTAACTATAGTAGTTTTGGTTCCCAAGTTCAATCCTGCACACTATGGAGGGTCTGTCTTCTACCATGTACCAAGAGACTCCCTAGAGGCTATCTGGAAAGGCCAAGTGACTTGGGAATATAAAAATGTTAATACATGTTATGGAATAATTTGACAATGAGAAACAATGTAGAAGAAACCAGCATACAAATTCTTTTCCTTCTCTCTTCTCAGATAGGTGTCTGCCCTGTCTGGAAACTGATGGGCTATGTTTTCTTACAAATGTATAGGTAGCTAGGTATTTGCTTTCCTTTCTTCTCTTCCTCTCTTCCCTATTTCTATTATTCTTGCTGCCCTGGAACTTCCCCTCCCCCCAAATAAAGCACTTTCCCATTAGCTTTCCCTCAGGGTTGATTACTTTGGAGAATCTAGACTACTGCATATATTCTGCACACAGAATATATGGGTTTTTTATAGTGCAGATATATTTTTGTGCCACATGAATTGCCTTTTAATTCTTTTAATGGAGTTTTTGATGAGCAATTTATATTTTCAATGCACTACTGTGAATCAACCATTTTTGCTTATAATTCATATTCTTGTATCCTAAGAAATCTTTATCTATTCCAAAGACATAAAGATTCTTTACTGTTTTCTAACTTTTCTTGATATTTATATCTGCATTCTACCTGGGATTGTTGGATATAAGATAGTTGTAGGGATATTCCATTCACACAACATCATATATCCTTTATTGCTCTGAAATATCACATGGGTCATGTATTAAGTGTCACACCAGTGGGTCTGTTTCTAGACTCTGCGTTCTATTCCATTGGCCTGTTTTCTATCCTTTAGCTAATATCACACTGTCTTCATTAATATAGCTTTACAAGAAATGTTTATTTATTCTAGTGTGAATACCCTAATTTGGTCTTCTTGAAGTTTATCTTGACCATTTGGGACCCAAGGGCTTGGACTGAAATTTTTATTGAATACAGAATAATCTGGGGTGACCTGGTATTTCCTCAAGATTGAATCTTTCAATGCTTGACATGGTATATTCCTCCATTTGTTTAGGTTTCCTTTAGTTTCTTTCATATAACTATGCTTATTTCAATATACTTCCTTTCTTTCCTAGATCTTGGCCTCACAAGACCTCCCTGATTTTTTAATATATTCAAAATTTTGCATTTATTTTGCCCAGTTCACACTGTTGTTCTTGTTGGGAATATTGATCTGAAATCAGCTAGTCTGCAATTTCCTGAAGTGAAAATCTTTCTACCTCTCTATTTGAATTTAAAATGTGATTTAATTAAATAGTTGATTCTTATTATTTGTAGTAATTGTATTCTGTAAACTTGCCACAGACACTGAATTAGCAAACATTCAATTGTTGATTCTAAAGGAAATACAAGATTGAGTGAGTTCCTGTGAGCCTCTGCTCATGACATTTTCATCAACTGATCAAAATACAATCTTGTTTCTGTACATCTCTGTTTCAAGATATCTTATTTAAAATATATTGCAGATTCATTAACATTGAATTTGTAGCCCAAAGTGCTTTAACTTATGGCAGAATACGTCTTCTCCCTAGAGCACATCATAGCTTCCATGTACTTAGGTGTGCTAGAGGGCACTTAAACACAATGTTTGGAGGATATTTTAAGCAAAGAAATCACCAGCAAAAGGCACAGAAAGGTGAACATTTTTGTACTAAAGAGACCAGGAAAAGTTTACAGTATGAGAACTTCATCAGAAGGCAGGATCACCTTGAGTTTTACCTCAGCTAGGAATGTGCCTGTCAGGCAACACAAATATTTTGCACTGTGTATACATCCTCAAATGGCTGGAATGAACCACGAATATTGATTTAGGGATTACAGAGAAATTATAGTGGGTAGGCAAATTTCAAACTGCTGAATCCATGACTAACAAGGATTAACTATATTAAGTAACATTAAATTGTTTGCAATAAACTTCTATAAATTAGAGTAATTTAAATTCCAAGTGTAAATAATAAATGTATATAGCTCTCATACACTGAGGTATGTGGCACTCCAACTTAACCCCTTTTTTATGCTAGCTTCCCTACCTTTCCCGTTCTGCATCTATTCATTTTAAAAGCAGTTTCTTCGTATCACTTACCTGACAAAATTTGACATTCTTATCTAAATACTACTGTCTCAAACTGAAGGATTCATCCCTAAATTTCCAGGAACTCCCCAAATTGGCATTTATAATAATAGGGTTTAACAGTTTGGTAAACAGTGGGCCACTATCCCATGGTGGCCCCAACAAGCTAACCCATACAGTCTAAGTGTGTAGTAGGCTGTTGGACCTAGCTTTGTGTGATTACACTCTGCGAGGTTCACAAAATGAAGTTGCCCAAGGTCACATTTCTTAGAACCTATTCCCATTGTTAAGCAACAAGGATTGTATTTTCTTGAAACTTAACAAAGGGATAGCACTAACATAACCTCCAGAGGTCACCGCCCTCTTTCCCGTTGCTTTCAGAACTTCTCCTTCAGAGCCCAGGCTGAGTGAAGGACCATTCAGCTGGCCCCTCACACAGACTCAGGCAGAAAATGAAAACTGCAGCAACTCCATTTTAAGAGTTTCTTTTTTTAGCACCTCCTCATTTCTTTTCTGCAATAGGTACAAACTCTCAAACCCCTGGGATCCTTTGTACACAATAGGTAATAACTATTGATTCCTAAGACTTTTTATCCTACGTATTACTATAGAAATAAATATTCAGCAATAGAAGTGCTTATACATTGTAAAGCAATAACAAAGTCATAAGGGGCCTCCCTGGTGGCGCAGTGGTTGAGCGCTGCGCTGTGGAGCTGTCGGCAGCTCGCGATGAGAGTTCAACGCCCAGCCGGGGAGATTCCCACATGGTGGGGGAGATTCCCACATGGTGCGGCAGATCTCTCCTGCCTCACCCGCTGCTCCCCTCAGCAGTGTATTTCTGAGCCTGTTCTGCTCTCCACTCTGTCTCTGGTGAACCCTCTCGCCCGCCCCACGCCTCTGGCCTGTACTCCAGCTTGCATGTATAAATAAATAAATCTTTAAAAAAAAAATAACAAAGTCATAAAGTCATAGTTTTGTCTTCCTTTGAGCTGTTGTTGTTAGTTTGCTTGTGACTAGAGAAGTCAGAGCTTCTGAAACAAGACATGAATCCCTTCTCCATACTCCGGGTGGACATGTGGGATGGACACTATGTCTGAGTGTTCTGTGCTGTGTACTTACTTTAGCTAGGGAGATGACAAGTGTTATGTGTGACATTCCTAATTTTCAGGTGTTTATGAAGTGCTCTAGCTTCTGTTTATAGCTATGATTCTTGTTCTATTTGCACAGTGGTAGGCTACTCTTCAGAGTAATTAAATATTCTTTATTCTGAGAAAATGGTATAATTACAACTAAATAGAGGCCATTCCCCTTGGTTCCTTTTAATGACACTTAGTGAGAACTTTAACACAGCCACTTTGATATCCTTTACAAGTTAATAGTTGCCACCGGTCTCTACACCAAGGAGAGAAGTAATTTTAATTAGTTTTTGGAAATGTTGATTAGAACAAAATCAAACAGCTTTCTTTTCTATAGCACTTATGATCTTTAATACGTTAATGTTATCAATCTTTCCAGAAGGAGGCTATAATGCATGACAACCTCAGGTACTTCACTCCAGAACCATTTTAAGCCACATCTTGAATGAATGATGCTATCAAAGGCCTAGATTTGGAAATATTACTGTAGAATATGACCTACATTACATTTGGAGGCTTAGAAATTTTAGTGGAGGAAAACAGATATTAATGATTGACAGCAGCCATATCTATATGTAATTGATGCTCTTGAGATAGCATTTCAGGATTACTGGCCTCTCCCCAGGATATCTTAAAATCTGCCAAAACAGTTAAGTTTTTGCTTACCTCCTTCATTAAGCCAGTCTGTAAATAAAGCACTGTGATGAGATGCAAGGATAATTAGAAGGAAAGCTTCCCTAGCCAAAAGGGAAATTTAAGCTCTGCAATATGAACAGAAATTTTAGGATTTTGTTAATATTCAAAGAAGTCAGTTGTCAACAATAAGACTGTCTTTTTTTAAATGTTTTTAATATCAGAAAAATTTTTACACCTCTGAAGTAAAAGTATTTTAAATGATTCCTGTATCCTTTCCAGCTAAGTATACAAAGCCCAATTGAGTCCCTCCTTGAGCACTGGATCATTTTCTGATGCTTGGTACTAAAACTCAGTGCCGCCTCAGGTCCAGTAATAAAGCCGTGCATCAGTTAAGATGGGGATTTGTTCTGAGACAGGGGTCTTTAAGTCACTTTAGTGTGTGAAGGTCACAAAGTGTACTTACACAACCTAGGTGATAGGGTCTTTCACAAATGAAGCTAGATATGGAGACTACCTTTGCATATGAGTTCTGCCATTGACTAAAACATCCTCGTACAGCACGTGACCTGGTTTGTTGCCTCTATACACCATCCATAGGTGGCCCAGGTCCTTATCTTCCTCTGAGATCCTGCCTTTATATCTTCTGCCTTTATCACACACTCCTCTGGGCTGTTTCCAGTCTGCTGGGTTCTTGGGAACCACATTATTTATTACTTTCCTTGGTACAGATAGCTAACTAGAGAAAGTAAACCCAAAATGAGTCCCCAAGTTGTACTTCTTTCTAAACGTTTTTAGGAAACTTTTCTTTTTTCTTATCAGGCAACAAACACTATGACTTGGGACTGTGTTTTGGATAGTGTGGGTTGCCAGAACAGTAAGGTGATTATTATTAATTTCAAAAACAAAAATATATATAACAACTTCAACTCTTACATAATTCTAATTCAGAGACAACATTTTCTACTTCCTATTCTTGAACATACACAATGTATTCTTCATTGGACATTTTAATAAACTCATTTTTTGCCACACCTTTTCCACATGAAGAACACCGACATACGCAGAAACTACACCCAAACTACGACAAACTAGATCCTTGTCCTTATTATCCCATAGTTCTAAGTTGGTTTATGTTGTAGGTAAAATTTACTTTAAATCACTCTTTAGTGTTTCATACTAAGCATTTTGCTTTTTTTTTTTTCACTTTTGTGTGTGATAAAATCGTCAAGAAGACAAATATCTTTCCGTTCCTGTGTTAAGAAAAACATGTTGATTTGTAGTTGTGATCCCTTTCATTTTACTCAATTCCTTTAAAAAAAAATGAATAGTGCCCTAAGAACACTTTTAACAGAGTTCTTTAACAGAATTGTCTTTGTGGGCGGGTGAATGGAAGCCTCCACTTCCCCTTCGAGATAGGGGCACCATCACGGTATTTCCATACAATGGAGCTAATCCCACAACCGCGCATGTCAGTCATTTCTCTGTGTATCAGTGCCCCTACTCTCATTTAAATAGTCAGGAAAACTCAGATGGTTGTTTTCAGTGCAAAGTCCTGTTGATGGGCCAACTTTGTCCAGGGCTCCGAAGCATTGTCTGTGCCTCATGACCTGGATAAAAGACCCATTATATCTGAAAATGTTAACGTTTCAACACAGGAAAGGACAGTAAGGTATAAACCAACACGGAGTCATCTTTCCGTTGTACTGGATTTGGTTTCTGAATTCCTTCCTGTGAAAGAGTTCCGGCTGCCATTTTCCCCTTGCCAGCTACGTGGATAACATCTTTATAGTCCCCATCCGTTGTGCCTCCTCACTTCCACCGGCAGCAGGACTCATTAAGCCTTGTATTATGGAATCGTATGTGCTTGGGGCGACCTCCGCACCAGACTGTAAACTGGAGCTAGGAGGAGGGTGGTGTCAATGCTGCTTGCCACATGGCACTGTGAACTCTTACTGAAAAAGTTCTGTGGCATTCTAATAACATTCAAGCCAACAGCATTTCCTCCACTGAAACATCACTATGAGTGAGTCACAGGTTAGTCATTGATTCATTCATTCACTCAGGGTACATTGGGTATCAGGCACTATGGCTTATCCATCAGGGTTCTCCAGCACCTCATAGACTTTCTGTGACTGGATAATGTCCTCAGAAAGTTAATCAATGAATGACTGAACTGTGTTTTGCTCATTGTGGCTTCTCCAGATGAAGGGGAAAAAGCAGTTGGCATGGTTCTTATTCAAATATAGGTGACAAATTGAAGGGAAACTCAAACCTTAATTTGTCTTTACAGATGCAACAACTTTGTCACTTTTCCAATACCTACAATCTGTGTTCCTCCCTCATCCTCCTCCAGATTAACATAAATTTCCCTCAGAGTAACGAAATGTATTTAACCAGTTTTCATTTGGTCATCAGCATTCATTGAATACATGCAGTGTTGGGCACAAGGGAATCAAGGCATCTCAGATCCAGTGTGATGCATTCAAGGGTGACTTCAGCCTTGCTAGGTGTGAAGTGAGTAGATGAAGGGGCATGCCTAGACTGGAGCTGGAGTCACGACCCACCTTGTGAACTTAAGCCTATTAGCTCTTTGGACTTCTCTGACCCTGCCCTTGCCAGGTGTCATTGGCTTGCATTTGTGGTGAATTTGATCTTTCATCAGCTAGCCATGTTAGAGAGAAGCAGGCTCCGTAAAGGAAAATAATATAAAAATTACTGTTTTACTAACTGTTCTATGTGATCTTATTAGCAGACAGATTGAGAGGTAATCCAGGACCCTCAAACCTGCATGTTCTAGATAAATTCTGCCATCCACCACATAAAGACAAAGAGAACTCTTAGTCTGTAAGAACTTTAATAGATTGGTGTGCACAGAGTGAAAAGAAGAGAAAGGGCAATAGTTTCCCAGTGAAACACCCACAGTCACCCATCTCCTAGTGGGTATATGCCCAGCCAAACATTGGTTGGACCAATTGTTTCATTGGATTTATTTCTGGATACAAGATAGTAATTGCTGAGTATATTCTTTCCAAAGTATTTTTCAAATTCAATGAAATATTCTATCACCATGTGCGCAATGTCTATTGTGTTGCTAATCAAAATCATGATTTAGCAACCTTGCTTAAAAAAAAAAGTTGAGTCTTACATCTTGATAATTTTACTTCACAAAGTAAATCATTGATTAGAAGTATGCCTCCAGGATGCGCTGCCTTTCCTACTTCTTGGAGGATTTTGGAGCTGCCTTAAGGGGATTTTCTCTTCAAGTCTGACCCTCTACTATCTTGAAATGGTTATAGGGTCAGTAATTTACTGAGCCTTCTGAGCTCAGGGCTCAAGGATTTTTTCTTTGGTTTTAATTTGCTTTATCCTAGCCACACCCAGCAATTACATAGATCATCATCATCCTATGCATTTTCACTTAATTCCTGCTTACATTTTAGGTCCCCACCCTTATTTTCCCTTCTCTTGCCACTTTCTTTCATTTTAGGTTATTGTTTTGTTACAAGCAGTATATAAATAGCACTGAAACAAAGGACAGTTGGAAGGCAAACCTACCAGTGGTTTCTGTTGAAAACAAATAGGGAAGAAAGTTGCCCTCTATATCCCACTGAGACTATCATAGAAAATAGTTTTGAAAGCTGTTTAGTAACCTCAAAGACTTAAGTCATTCTTTGTGTCTCTTGCCCAGAAAAAAAAAATATTGCTGTTATGAAAGAAAGTATTGTGACTGGCTGTGATGGCTGGTAAAAATTAAAATGAATCCAAATGAATTCAGAGATCTAATTAGCTTACTTAAACAATTCATGAATCAGGCAGTGGCCCATCTCACACATAGAAAGGCTTTGCCAGGGGTTGTGCAAAATGCAAGGTTTTATAGCTAGAGAAAGGGTGGGACAAGGTCATTGGGAAAAGAAGAGATTATTTCTGGGACCTCCCTGGTGGCCCAACGGGTTAAGCACAGCACTATGAAGCTACCCAGAGCCACTGGGGCACGTGTTCCATACCCGGCCAGAGACTTCCCACATGGCGCAGCAGACCTCTCCTGTCTTGCCCACTGCTCCCCTCAGCAGTGTACTTCAGTATAATCTGCCTGTTCTGCTCCCCACTCTTTCTCTGGTGAATCCTCTCATCACCCCACACCTCTGGCCCACACCCCAGCTTGTATGCATAAATAAATAAATCTCTAAAAACAAAACAAAAAAAAAAGATAATTTCAGGCAAAGCCTCCTGACTTACATTGGCAGGAAGCTCCAGGTTGGTTCATGTAGAATCACTTTTGGAGAGGCTGGGATTGCAGTTAGCTTAGGTAGAAGTCTTGCTAGGATCCTTCATGAACAGCTCTATTTTGAGCCTGCTAATCCTTTTTTTTTTTTTTTAAGATTTATTTACTTATGCAAAGAAGCTGGGGTGCAGGCCAGAGGTGTGTGGTGGTGAGAGGGTTCACCAGAGACAGAGTGGGGAGCAGAACAGGCAGATCTACTGAAGTACACTGTTGAGCAGAGCAGTGGGCTAGTCAGGAGAGGTCCGCTGCACCATGTGGGGAAGCTCGCTGGCCAGGGTGCTGCAGTGGCTGCGGATAGTTTCATAGTGCTGAGACTCAACCCGTTGCACCACCAGGGAAGCCCTGATTCTTTTTTTTTAACAGGCCAGATGTACATTCTTTCCCTTGACTGACCCTTCTCATTTCATCCCTCCTATGGACTGGACATTGTCATGATTTAGAGCAGAATCAATCCTGCCCTGTAGTCAGGTTGTACAGTAACCTTGGCTAGAAAAGAACAGAATATTTGTGCAAGGGTTTATACAAGTGAAGTGTCCGCTGAGAGAGGTCAAAGACTAGAAATTCTTGTTAAAAGGTATTTGTGGATACTTCCTGGTTTTGTGGTTTAGAAATATAGACTATGCCTTGAGGTGTAAAGAATTTTATTATCTTTTGATAAAATAACAGATTTTAATGACCTGTTTCTCTAATATTCTAATCTATTTTTCTCCTGTTATTACTTATTTGTACCTTTGAAATCTAAAACTCATTCCTGTTTCTTCCTTTTTTTTTTTTTACTTTCTTAGTCTTTGCAAGAAATCTTTAAACTATCAGCTCCACTTCCTTATTCATTTTCCAGAGGTCTATTTCTTGACCTCTAATGGTTTCATAGAATCTATGACATTAAAATTATGATTCCCATACTTAACCTGATCTTTCATTTTTGATGAATTTATTTTTAAGGCCATGCCTACTCTGAGATCCTCTGAAATGTTTCATTTGTCCAGGCAAGAAAAGGATAATGAGAGTGTATTTAGTGCTGCTTCTTGTATTTTTATATTCTTTACAGATTCTCAAAGCAATTATCATGCAGCAATAGTATAATTAAGACCAGTCTTTTCAAACCTGCATGCCTCCAGTGATTACTTGATTAATCCTCTCATTCACACAGTCTTCATACATTGAGGGACTTCTCTATGCAAACAGGATGCTAGGAAATATTTCTATAGTGATTAAGCAGAGAGGGTTCCAAACTCAAAGGAGTCCAGTAGGGTAGAGACAAAAGCACAATTAGGGAAGAGTGATAACGTGGAATCCTTCCTAGGGTATAAGCCTCCACGGGGGTGCGGTCAGTTCTGGAAAAGCTTCATAGATTAGATAATGATTCCATTGTCTCATCTGTTTGCAAACAGTTGTCAAATCTGTTTGCAAGACAACAAATTTATAAGAATCTGCAAGAGGGAGGAGAATGGACAAAAATTGGGGCAGAAGGAAGAGTACAGGAGAAACCAAGGAATACTGAACAGGAGTTCTATGGCTCAAGTGTGAGTTGTGAAGGGGGAACTGAGTAAGAGATGAGTAAGGAAAGAGATGGAAAGAGTCAGAAAGCCAAGATAAGAAGTTTGGGCATAAACCCATAAGCAATGAGGAACCATTGAGGGGGTATGATCAGAATCTCCTGAGAGACCCCATTTTATAAATAGTATCTAAGAGTATTTCTGGAATGACAAGCCACCTTTTAAGGCTAGGACAAAATGTGGTGACAGGTTTAAATCAGTGATGGTTTGTATTAACCTACAAAATGAAATCTGTTTCCCTCTCTAAATTTTGGTTTGCTCTATTGCTTTTCTTACACCTGTTCCACCAACGATAACTGTCAGTCCTTTCCTTTTCCCTTTCAGGACCTGCTCCTCTCTCTCTAATTATCACGTTTGGTTTTTATGAACACTTGATGCAGGCTCCAATCTTGGCTTCTATTCCTTTCACTGATTATTTCCTACAGAGGGATAGGACATTTATTTCTGTTGTCCAAGCTACATATTGGTGACAAGCTTGCCAAGTAGGCAGCGTGTTTTCCAAAGCCATTTGGACCATGTTCGTTCCCAGCAAGGGTTTGAATTCAAGACACTTGTTCAGCCCAAACTCTAGCATAAGCTTCTGCTATCCTCAGCCACTTTCAAATTGGTAGAAGAGTAAATCTTGGTAGAAGAGTAACTCTTGGTAGAAGAGTAAATCTTTTCAAAACATTTACTTTTAAACTTACTGTGAGCTTCTTAGTGAGAATTAAGTTTTCTCCAATAACAAAATACTGTGCTAATGAGTCAATATGTAGCATTTATCAGGAATTTTACTCAACAGCAGGATATCCCCCGGAGCTAGCAAAGCTCTAGAAACTGGAGTTAATGTTTTATTTTGTCCATTATCTGTGGTTTAGTGACAACTGCCCCGAGAGTTTGAGCCTTGTTTTAATTTACCAACCTGACCCTCACAAGAGATATTAAGGGCTGTGAGCTAGTGTACACCAAATATAGGGAGTTTTCTTCTAATTTATCAGCATAATTTAGAAGCCACTGTTTAATTTTACAAACCATTAGTTTATTTCTTCCCTTTTCCCAGTTGGAAGCCTCTCCATACAGATTCCATAATTTTTCTAGAATTTTGTCTCTGAGTAAACAATTTCCTCTTGAAAATTCAGTTTAGATTTTCAAGATCTTTAACTGGAAGGCATTTTGGAGGTTTCTGGAGCAACTGTCCAATATAATCAAAGGTCTCCACAGGAACTGTTAGAAAATCAAAGTCTGGTTCTACCCCAATGTTCACGATCCCTGTGCACCTTGGTTTTCTCACCTGTCAAAGAGATAAGTAGAAGGTCTGCTTAGCTCTAAAATGTAGCAAGCAGCTCTTTACACTCTCCTCTGACACATAGAAAACTGTTGTAACTAGAGAAATTGGTTTAGTAAGACACAAATCTTTCAGCTTAGGCATTAGCCCTACAAATCTCAACACTGTTATTTGTTAGTTGTAATCTTTTAATTAAAATCTGCCTGATTTCAATCCAGGAGTGCTTTACGAGTGTGTTAGACTCTTATTAATAAGTGTTAAATGTCTTAACTATACAATGAACATCAGTTGTGATTAAATCATACTTTTATTCTTTTGTTACTAAAAGTACTCATTATCTCCGTGTTCACAAAATGATTAGAGCTTTTTGTATAATTTGTACACATTCACTTTTAAGTTCTAGCATCTGGTTCTTCATTTTCTGTGACTGTATCTCATAAACCAAATTGAATCTATAGCAGTTGTCTGCTTAATATAATCAATACATGTAGCTGAAATAGAAAACTCATCCATATCCCAATAGATTTTAAAGGTTTAGCCTTTCGGTGATCAGTTTAGCTAAATAAATGTGTACGATTAAGTCTCCACTTTTTACTAAGCTATGGTGCTAGCCTGTGTAAGCAGCTCAGAAAGACATTACAGGTAGAAGGAGCAAATTACTCCAAAATCACCTAGCTCTTTTGCTACCATGTCCCTACTTTTTATAGGAAACACATTAACAACAGCTTGCATAAAACAAAATACATCACCGTAAGCCTTTTTATGAATTGTTAATATTCTGGTCTCTATCACTTTTTCTAGGAATTGTCCTCCATCTCATCTTTCTTTTCAAAAGTATTCTTATTTTCTAATGGCCATTCTTATGACCCATCAATTATACCTGTTTAATTCCTTTTGGATCCTTAAGGTTACTGCTGTTTGACCTAAACAAATTGACCAGAAATGCCTTTTGCACTTTCCCTATGTGATGAGACTCTTCTAGAGTCAGTGTTGTTGATCCTCTCACTACTAATTTAAGGTTGTCAAATATTTTTACAATCTCTGGTCAAATTTTCTCTCTCTTCAAGATAATATTCCTTATGCGATTACTCCCTTCATTTTGGGGCATTTTGAGGACTAGTCTGTGGTCTGTCTCTTTTTGTAAGTTGTCAGTATTTAACTTTCTGAGATTCTTCTCTATCTTTAGGTCATATTCTCAGAACAGGTCCCCCCAAACTAGCTTGCAGTTCAGTAGATTCATTAAAAATGGTGTTTCAGTTTTTCTTAAAGTATAATATTAAGTAGAATTTTGTTTCAAAGAATTTCTTG
The DNA here is from genome assembly GCA_004024925.1 of Scalopus aquaticus. NCBI lineage: Eukaryota > Metazoa > Chordata > Mammalia > Eulipotyphla > Talpidae > Scalopus > Scalopus aquaticus. Next base: position 60,805 of record PVIJ01009391.1, read on the forward strand.
TTGCTCATAAATGCTGGGAACTTTCTATAATACATTTGTCTTACAAAGAGTTATCACAGGTCATCTTTAACTGATCAGTTCATAGTGTTAAAGAAATTAAAATATCAGATGTGAAGGAAAGGGAAAAAATAAGATTCCATTCAGATATTAACTATGTAGTTCCATTTCAAATAGCTTGAACAGTTAACTTATTCCTCTAAATTTTCAGTGGATTTTAACTATTTAATAGATATGACTGTTTGGACCAGGTGATCCTGCCCAATTGTAGACAATATTTAAGGATTTTAAAAACCTTCTGAAAAGTTAAACACCAAACATAAGAATAAAATTCAAAATGGTGTGTGCTAGAAAATTCTATATAGAACAGAAAATACAAATTTGCACTTGGGATTTCTTCAGAGCCCAGATCTCTGTGTTTGCACTGGCATACAGAATTGGCATAGTGCTTCTAATGCTTATATATAGCACTTAACACTTTGCAAAGGGCCCTCATGGGCAATACCTCATCTGATGTTCAGTATACCTGAGAGACATGGACACTACCATCCTTCCTGGGCTCTTTAGGGAAGAGAGACTCTAAAGACTTAAGTCTTCCCAAGTTCTGAGCACTTGGTAGAGCTAACACTCAGACTGATGCTGTCTAATTCCAAAACACGTGCTTTTTGTGTCATTTTCAATTCACATCCTTAGCAGCAGGATCTGAGTGCTTTAGTGGGTCCCATTAGGACCAATGGTTCACTAAAATGGAAGCTTCTAGAAGACACAGACCCTCAAGAAGGTCTATCATAAGAAGTAGTTTGTCACTAATACTACAGACATTGCTGTAGCCAGCTTTCAAGTGCTATATAAATGTTAGTGATATTAAGACAATTGTATGACCACCCAAACAGACACAGATCTGAACTCTGGAGAAGCCCAATGCCACTTCCTCTAATCTTTACAGAATTCTCAAGTACATATCACTTTGTATTTTAATCTTATATTCAATGTACTCTTGGCCAATATTGTATGCGTAAGTGCCTAAAACAGTGTCTGGTAGTTGTTCAATGAACATTTATTGAATAAATGAATGGAGGAAAAGTGATGACAGTATTCCCAGCCTTTGTACCAAAAGCATGGACTCGGACTTATAAAAATATGAGAGCCAGCTCTGAATGTAGCTAACAGAGTGGTGCAGTCCCTGAAAGCCCATGTGATGTCCCACTGTCCCTCCTACCTGGGGTCCCACTAGCTTAATTCTGCTCCTCGGTAACAGCATCACAGGACGACCCCACTGAAAAAGTTCTCTTCTGTTTTGTTTTGTTTTGTTTTGTTTTGTTATATAATATCAGTTCCTAGCATTTTTTCACATATAGAGCATTGAGTCTCAAGCTAACTCTGAAAGGAAAAAAAATATCACAGCTTCCTGCACCTTACTTGTCTCTCTAGTCCTTCCCTGCCCTGCTACTACAAAGAACATAATCTTTCATCACTTGTTAATTTCAGGACATATGCATATCTGCCATGAAATTACTTCCCAACTTCTAAGCTGCTGTGAAGCAAATTTGTCTTTTCCAATAGTTTCTTGAATATCTTATTATTTATTTTGGTATTAATGATATTCCTAATTGACACACGCTTGACCATGTAGGTGCACACATGTGTGTGTGTGTGTGTGTGTGTGTGTGTGTGTGTGTTAGAGAGGAAATATGTAAGAGAGTTTGTGTGTATACGATACCTGTGCATCTTATTTAGATGACTGTGTACCTACAGACATAGAGGCATCTGCTGCATTTGTACATAAAGCCGTGCAAGAAAGCTTGCATCTTGCTAGCTGCAGAAGGAGCATATATCAGTGTTGAAATTTGGAAGTAAGGTTTATGGACACCTTTTGGTTTTGTCTACTGTCCATGCTCTCCCCTACTTATTCCAAATGAGATCTCCAAGTTCCTAGACATCCATAACCCAATTTGCCCTTCAAGATAGTGCTGTTTTTCCTTATGTGAAAAAAAGCCTTAAGCATATTATAACTTCTGGCATTTTCCAGTAAAATAAATTTGTGCTTACCTTGTCATTTTTTTCAACTTCTTTCAAAATTACTGAGAGGCTTAGAATGCTTTGCATAAGACTTCTTTCTTATCCCAGACCTTTTTTGGAGGAAAAGAGAAGGAATCCTTTGATGTAAATCTTTTTTGAAGTAATCCTTTTCTAATATTAATCTTATTCACTCAGTGTCAATCTTTAATTACCACCGGCCCTTTAATCTGACCACGTGTGGGATTTGGGGAGGGGGTGTGATTTGCTGCCTCACTGATGTGAGTCTGGCTGATTCCATGAATTTGTTTTCACTACCCAATAAATAAGAGCATAGGGTCCTAATTATTCCAGATCTAAGAGGTGTGCTTTTTAATCCCAAAGTCATTAAATACTACTAAAACCAACTATAGTATAATGTGTTTGGTGTTTGCCATAGGCCATCGCGATATGTTATGCTGTTAGTATTTGTATCTGTAGTCACATTATAGTGAATTGTATTTCTGTAATACGTATCATCTATACAAGAGCTTCCTGTACATTAGCCATTCATATACTTCATTCTTTGAACCTAACAAAAACCCTTTGAAGCCAACAGGGTTTCCTTTTTATGGAGGAGAAATTTGGATTAAGTGCATTTCAATTATTTGTTTAAAAGTTTCCTGTGACAAAATCAGTTTTTCGATTCAAGACCTGGGTATGGTCCATGTGATTTCACCAAGCAAATATTCACAACATGGTGATGCAGCCCTTCCAATTTGGAAGACCTATTGGGAGGAATTTCCTTAGCAAATATGTTCTTGCTATCTTGAACATTATGCACACCTAGAGATTGTAGAAGTGACCCAGAGACTGTCCTTTGGGGAATTCGTTCATCAGTCTTTTTCAGACTATGTTGTATATAGTGCTGCTTTGTGCTTATTTAAAATGCCAGCTCACGTTACAGCATATAAACCTTGTGAGTAGTGAGAGTAGGTGATCTTTCCTCAATTTAATTTGTGGGCATACTTGATATATAGTAATTCAGTGACTTTCCTAACTAACAAAGTAGCAGCCGGAACAAGGGTCTATAATATTATATTTTTGTTGTTCAAGTTATTTCTACTACAAACTATTGCTAAAATAACAATTACCACTTTTAGCTATTAAAATCCTAGCATTGATTTAAGAATTAGAAGAGCCTCCTTAATTGGAAGTCCTTAACCTAACATGCAGAACTAGATCCCTTTAGAACTGGCTTTAACCATCCATACAGGAAAGTTTTTCACATAATGTTTGCAGATTGATTTTCTGACCCCTTTTTTTAGTTCGCCTAGGGAAGTACACTTGAGTGTAGTGAGGGAGAAACAAAGTATTAATTTGCATCCTTTTTTCTTCATTACAAAAGCATAAAAATTGAAGTAACCAAAATGGCATTGAAATTCCACCATGGTATTTCTTTCCAGGTAGTAGCTATAAAACTATTCATTCCCCCCAAAATAATCAAAGGCCAGAAATTGGCTTTATTTTTAATCTTAGAATCCGATGTCTGACCCCATTAATGTAATGGGGGGAGGGGGAATGCTGATCTAGGGGACTTAGCCTATTTCTACATATTTCATTCAATTTATAGAGACCTAAGTTTAAGGTGTTGACTATAATAGGTGTTCCTATCTTGAAAGTTATTAAATATTGTTAAATTATTCCACTTTTAGCAGTGGATACTGGCCTGTGGGCTAAAAAATATCAATTTTCTACCCCCATGAAAAATTTCTAAATTAGTATTTTCAAACTTTAAGACACAGTATCTTCAAATATTATAGGTACTATAGTCTGAGAATAAAGAATTTTCTCAGTTCTTGCTTTGTCTTTTTTCCCCTCTTTCTTTACCAATTCACCCTGGAAAAGATTAAAATCAGTTTCCAGGTGCCCACTTTGTTATTGTCCTGTAGGAAGAGTGGGAGAAACATAGTGGTTGGCAGCAACTTCTTAAAATCAAGCTTTCTTAGGGAATCAAATGAAATGTTGGAACAGAACTCAAGGGGAAGGACTTAAGGTCAGGTCAGGCTTCCCACTCTCGGACCTTGAATAAACCTTGAACTCTGAGTCCATGTTCTTACCTGAAAAGCCTGTGTCACTGGCTAGTCATTAGAATTAAATGAAATGGTGGCTCATAAGATAATACATGTTTCTTTTGTATAACCATCCAGGAGGAACTAGAAAGATAACTAATTAAAGATAACGAAACTGCATGCTTATAATTAATTCCACTTTTTATTTTATTTTTCTTAGTAGATATTTTTATAATGAAAAATGGGAGTTAGCTCTTTCATTCTCCTTTCCCAACACATACTTCCTCTACTCCCTTATTCCCAGTACAGGTTTAGCAAATTTTCTTTGAATTCATATTCAGTGTTTTCATTTCCTTTAGCAATGTAAATTTTGTTTGCTTCTGAGCCAAATAATGGGATTATTAAGACTCCTGTCCTGAACAATATTTTAGGTTATTTATGTTTGTATGGTTTGGTTGTTATTGTTTTCATATACACGGCTTTCTTTTTCTCTAACCAGGTTCTCCTACACCCTCAGCAGCTCTGTAAAATGTATCAGAATCCATCAGTCCTTCTGTCCCAGTCTGGAATGGACTTGTCAGTCTTACTTTGTTTTCCCCTCCTTCTGAGAATTCCCTTTTCCGATGTCCTATACGTGGTTTATTTTTTCTTAGATATCATGTTTTCCTTTGTAGAATAAGTATCTTAGTAACTTCCTGGAAAAGTGTGCCTAGCAGGTTAGATTTTGAGATATTTTAGGTCCTAAAATTCCTTTATTTTATTCTCACACTTGATCAGGAATTATTTTCCCTCATAATTTCAGCCTGTCTCAGCCTTTGAAACTTTATGGTGTCATAATTTGGGGTAACTAAGTCTGAGCGCCTTTGCACTGAGCAGTCAGTGGCTCCTTTTGCTGAGAAATTAAATCTTCTGCCATTCTGGGAACTTCTCTTATATTGTTTTTTTATAATTATCCCTTAGATATTCTATGTGCTCTTTTTGCAAATGTTCACTACTGAGTCTCTTATTTTCTTATATTCTTCTTCTTTCTCTTTGTTCTGTTTTCTAAGAAATAATACTACTTTTATCTTTGAGTGCTTCTGTATATTTAGTTTTTTTTTAATATTTATTTATGCATAGAAGAGCTGAGATGCAGGCCAGAGGTATGGTGGGGATGGTGGTGAGAGGATTCACCATAGACAGAGCAGGAAGCAGAACAGGAGGAGTGACTGAAATGCACTGCTGAGGGGGGAACAGCAGGTGAGACAAGAGAGGTCTGCCGGGCCATGGGCAAAGCTTCCTGGCTGGGAATCGAAGTCATGCTATAGTGGCTGCAGATAATTTCATAGTGCTGAGGCTTAACCCCTTGCACCACCAGGGAGGCTCTGTATATTTAGCTTTTTTTCCTTATCATATCTGTAACTTTTAATAACCCCTTCTTGTTTTTGAAATTCCCTTTGTTCTAGTCTCTCTTCCTCCATGCGTGAGGCTAGTAATTATACATGCTCCCCTTGTTCTTAGCACTGGTCCCTGTGTTGTTGATTTTGATGCTCTCTGACTTTCATCTTAGAGACTTTCTTCAAATTCTACTAGCTCTTGCTGTTACTATATTTAAGAATGAGGCACTAAAATACAAATTGAAAATTTCTTTGTACTGAGGTTGACTTATTTTTTTTTATTTCTTTTTTTTATATATAATATATATTTTTATTGTTATTTATGTCTTTTACATTTTGCATTCCCCTTGGGTAGCCCACCACCAATTCACCCGTGATCCATCTCCATGGTCCCTTGTGTTCTTTTCTATTCCATTTTGTGCCCTTTCCCTTCCCTCCCTCCGGCTCCCTCCTCCCCCCCCTACCCCCCCACTGATTGTCTCTCTCCCACCCGGCCTCCCTATAGTCCTGTTATAAGTGAAACCATTCGATATTTTTCTCTTTCTTTCTCGCTTATTTCACTGAGTATGATCCCCTCTAATTCCATCCATGTCGCTGCAAATTGCATGTGTTTATCTTCTTTCCATGCTGAATAGTATTCCATTGTGTATATGTACCACGTCTTCTTGATCCAATCATCTATTTTTGGACATCTGGGTTGCTTCCATTGTGAACAGTGCTGCAATGAACATACGGGTGCATGTATCCTTTCGGATTAGTGTTTTTGTGTCCTTTGGGTAAATTCCCAAAAGTGGGATTGCTGGGTCGTATGGAAGCTCCATGTTTAGCAGTCTGAGGAATCGCCATACAGCCTTCCATAGTGGTTGGACCAGTTCACATTCCCACCAGCAGTGTAGAAGAGTTC
>PVIJ01009392.1:0-67172 GCA_004024925.1 Scalopus aquaticus
GGGGGGGGGGGGAGGATAAGAGCACAAAATGGAAGAGAGGAGAATACAGGGGAACATGGAGATGGATCACGGGTGAATTGGTGGTGGGCTGCCCAAGGGGAATACAAAATGTAAAAGACATAAATAACAATTAAAAAAAAAAGAGAACAACAACAAAAAAACATTGTATTCATTTGAGGTATACAACAATGATAGTGAAATGATTGCCACAGTAAGTTGAGTTGACATCCATCATCTCACAGTTACCATTTTGTTTTCTTGTAAAAAGAACTTTTAGGGTTTACTCTCTTAGCAACTTTCAAAGATACAGTATAGTATTATTAACTAATGTCACCATGTTGTACCTTAGACTTAGACTTCCAGGGCTCATCTATCTTATAAATAGAAGCTTGTACCTTTGTACTTTACCCATTTCACTCACCTCCCACCTCCTGCCTCTGGCAACCAACTGTCCTTTGTATCTGTGAATTTGATTTATTGTTTTTATTTATTAGATTCCACATGTAAGTGAGATAATACAGTATTTGCCTTTGTCTGACTTATTTCATTTATTTCATAATGTCTTCAAGGCCATGCCTCTTGTCACAATTGGCAGATTTCCTTCATTTTAATGACTGAATAATATTCCTATATGTATATATACATACACATACACAATAAAATAAATCTATTCAGTAGCTAGTAGACAGGTGGTTTCCATGTCTTGGCCGGTGTAGATAATGTTGTAGTGAAAATAGGGTACAGATATCTTTTCTAGATAGTGGTTTCATTTTTCTTGGGTAAATACTGAGAAGCAGAATTGTTGGATCACATGGTAGTTCTATTTTAAATTTTCTGAGGACTCTCCATATTCTAGTCCATAACGGCTGCACCAAGTCACATTTCCACCAGTAGGGGACAAGGGCTCCCATCTTTCTGCATCCTTTCCAACACCTGTTGTTTCTTGTCCTTTTTATTCTAGCTATTCTAGGAGGGGTGCAGTGATATCTCATTTTGGTTTTGATTTACATTTCCCTGATTAGCGGTGTTAGCTATATTTTCAAGTGCCTGTTGGCCATTTTCTTTGGAAAAATGTCTATTCAGATCTCTATGCATTTTTAAATTGGATTTTATTTTTTTTTGGTGTGTGTGTTATGAGTTGTATGAGTTTATATATATTTTTATTGGAATAACCCCTTACCAGATATATGATTTCCAAATAAAATCTCCCATTCTTTAGGTTGTTGTTCACTTTGTTGATAGTTCCCTTTGCTTATAGAAGCTTTTTAGTTGGAAATAGTCCTACTTGTTTATTTTTGCTTTGTTGCCTCCCCAGTGAATATTGATTCAAGTATTTTCATGCAGATATAAATGATGAGGCAAGAGGGAATGAAAAGAAATAGAGGAAGTAAATGTGGCCATAGGGAACACTCGGAATCAGGCACGGGTATGTGTGGGAAATGCCTTTGGAGAACTGCAGCTCTGAGCGTGAGACTTGAACCACCATCTTAATTCTTACATGTTTAAAATTTAAAACAGTCTATGGGGAGATAGCTCCTTTTAGGATCATCAGTCTGATTTTATTACAGAACTGAGTTGGCAAATTAGTTTTTAATTTTAGGAATTTCTTAGAATATATCTGTGGCAGAAACTGATAAAGGCTCACTAAACCTCTTGACTCTTCTTCCTGGGCTCGTAGATTGAAGCTATTTACTGTCTCCTCTGCAGTTAGGGAGTCTCTGTGCTACTGAACTTGGGCCAGTGGAATATGGACAAAAATGAGGTATAGTTGCCTCCAAACGTGGCCCATAGAACCTCGGCATCATCATCCAGGCTCTCTTTCTCTCTTCTCTGCCTGCTCCCTGCCTGCCAGAGATCCAGAAGAGTGCAACACTTCAGACCCGCTGCCATAACGAAATGTTGTATGACTGTCATCCAACATGGTAGCCATGTACACATGGAGCATATAAAATGTAACTGGCATGATTAAGGGACTGGGTTTTTTGTTTTATTTTTTCCAATTACTTTAAATTGCCACTAATAGCCAGTGGCTGCCATTCTGGATAGCATAGATTACAATAGAAGAACTCTGGTTTCTGTGTGACTGCACGGGGCCAAGTTCCCTACCTAGATGCATTGCATGCTGAAGTACATGAGAAATAAGTATTTACCATCTTAAGACAGTGAGATACAATATCTGTCCCATAAAATGAGGAGTACCGGCTGATTCCCTTACATTTAAGATTTATGTGAAATCCATCTAGCTGGGCAACATTGTGACCAGACAAATCCAACAGCTAATATATAAAATCAGTTATCTAGTGTGATTCTTAAATGGACAGTCTAATCTTGCTCCTTCTTTGAAGACTCTCAATCTTGCCCCACCCTATTTTATTGGGGGAAAAAGAAGCAGCTACCATGAGTCAAGCATTTTCCCTTTTCCCTTACAGGGTACACTTGGGGTTCTGGTTTCTTCTCCACCCTAGCTCACCATGTGGACTTAGGAATGTCATGTGGCTTCTTCGATTGGCAATATTGGCATCCTCAATTATAAAATTGTGGTTTCTAGGTTTGCTGTTTTTTCTCAAATGTTCCTTTCAAATATCTCTCTTCTTGCATGCTCTGTCTTGAAAGGGGCGATTCTCACTGCCGGGCTTCTGCCCTAAGCCCTTCCCAGGCCCTTTCACATTCTGTTCTGTGCCTCTGTCTTTAGTCTTTACAGTCTGTCCTAATTCACTGCCTCTTTCCTCCCTACCAATAATTACACTCCTCCTTGCTTCCACTACCATCTCACGCCTCATTTACCTTCAGCCTCCCTAACCCATCTTCTGCCTGACTTCTCTGATGAGATGGCTTTTAGGAATATCACTATGACGACCCCTTTGTTTGGATTCAAAAGGGTGGGCTGTGGGGTCTGGATGAGTCTCTCCTTTTTGGGCAAAGACAAACACTTAATCCTGCCACATGACTTTTTTTTTTTTTTTTAAAGATTTATTTATTTTTGTGTACAGGCTAGGGTACAGGCCAGAGGCGTGAGGTGGTGAGAGGGTTCACCAGAGACAGAGTGGGGAGCAGAACAGGCAGATTGACTGAAATACACTGCTGAGGGGAGCAGCGGGTGAGGCAGGATAAGTCTGCTGCACCATGTGGGAATCTCCCCGGCCGGGCGTCGAATTCGTGTCGCCACTGCCAACAGATCCACAGAGCAGCACTTAACCGCTGCGCCACCCTGGAGACCCACATGACTCTTTTTTAAAAAAGATTTATTTATTTATGCAGATAAGAGAAGGGGTGTAGGCCAGAGGTGTATTGGTTGGGGAATGAGAGGATTCACCAGAGACAGAGTGGGGAGCAGAACAGGCGGATGGACTGAAATGCACTGCTGAGGGGAGCAGCTGGTGAGACAGGAGAGGTCTGCTGCGCCATGTGGGTCAGCTCCCTGGCCAGGGATCGAACTCTTCCTGCAGTGGCTGCTGATAGCTTCATAGTGCTGCGACTTAACTCCTTGCACCACCAGGGAGGCCCAGTCCTGTCACATGACTCTCCTCCCTTCATCCATAAATTCTAGCCTCTTACTTCCTTCACTCCCAGGGTGTCATGAGAATTAAAAGTTTGTAAATTGCTTTGAGTTCCTTGGGGGTAACTAGCAAGTAGAAAGAATAAAAATCATTTTAGAAAGCTATTGAAAATAGGCAGTGAATAGATTCACAGACTCCCCCATTGGGCTATGATTATAAGCGACTCAGATGAAATATCAAATTTTAGCAAGACAGGTGATGCCTGTGTTAGGCTGCTAATTGTAATAAAAAGCTTAATTTGCACTTCTATCAATTTCTCATCCCACTTGGGTTAGGGGTTGGGGGTAGCAAAGATGGAGCTATTCAGGGAGGCTTGAGAAACCTGTCCTGGAGTTGGGGGTGGGAAAATGATTGTTCCAGCATTGTATAGTCTATGCTTGACTTCTTGGTGCCATTAACTCCCTAGCTATTCTGTTACTCAATAACACCTTCTTTTTTTCCTGTCTCCTAAGGCAGAAACTTTGCAGCCATCATTCACTCACTCCCTCTTCCTTTTGTTTTCCTTCTCTTTACCTCCTTCTGTCCCTCCTCCTCCTTTTCATCTCCAGTACCCCTTCATTTCCCCTTTCATTTATTTTACCATCATATCTCAATCATTTTGATCATCTACTATAGTGAACAGATTGGAGTTAAGAGGTTAATGAGATAAGATTCCAGCCCTCTTATAAATGCAAACTATGATGGTTGACAATGATACAAGGAATTATTGCAGAGTTATTCATTTGGTCATTCAAAAAATCATTTTGGACAGCTTAGTGTGAGGCAGGCAGTGTTCTAAGCACTTGGGATACATCACTACCATCAGTGGTAGTGAGATGTTGATTGTAAAGAAGGAGACCTCTTCTATATATGGGGTTAGGAGGGACCCCAGTGGACAGATGCTTTGATTGAACCCTGCAGGGTGTGAAGTAACGACGTTGGCAAGGGGTCAGGAGAAGTGGTTCAGCTGGCTGCTTGAGGTATCAGCTTCTGAGGACAGAATAATGCTTGCCCATGTGGCTGGAGCAGGTGGTATATGGGGTCAGTGGCAAAAATGAGTCCTGGAAGCCAGGCAGAAACTCATCCCTAAGGGGCACCTCAGCATTGGTAGTGAGTGTGGGGTTCATTCTAGGGCATTTGAAAGCCATGGAGGAGAATAAGGACAGTTTGGAACAGAGCTGTCACATATAACTTTCTGTGACAGTACTCTGTCCTGGCCAATATGGTAGTCATGGTAACACTGTATATTGAAATGTGACCAGTATGACTGAGAACTGGGTTTTTCAACTTTGTTTCATTTTATTTACATTTAAATGACCACTTTGCCCCAAAGCTCCCATATTGGACAGTGCAAATCTGTATTGTGTGTTCATTGAATCCATAAACATTGATATGTAGAAATTTCTTCTGTAGGCACTCCCACACTGGCCCTCTGCTTCCCTGACTACTGAGCCCTTTGTACCAATTGAATCTCCCAATTAATTGAATAGACATTTTTTACTCGATTTTGTGTGGGTTCCCATCCCTCTTTAGTGAGTCTTTACCTTCTCAGAAGGGAGACTGTTTGTGGCCTTTGTTTCATCCCTTGGCAGGCCAGTGGCCTCTGGTCATTGAATAACTTTGGTCTCATTGATGTTTTCCTTCATGGATGATGGGTGGAAAGGTCAGGATATGGCTACCAGCATGGGTAAGGCTGCCCTATGAGATCTGGTTTCTCAGCCCCCTTGGGGTGCACAAGGGACATCTCCCTGGAAAAGTTGAGCTACATGGCCTCTGGGAGCCCTCTGGAAACCCTCTGGGATTCTCTCACTTGGACGCTATTAGTAAGGTAAAGTTGAGGACATCTTTAGTTTCTTCACAGAGTGGAGCACGAGAGCTAAAACCTCCTTGTCTGCTGGTGACCTCAGCAGGGCATGTAGCATAATGCTGTATGCGCCTTTATTCTAGAAATTTTCTGTCCTTAATATAGCCTAGGAGAGCCTAGGGAGATTATGGAACTCAAGTACAACTGTTGCTTGTTATTTGTAGTAGTTATATTCTATAAAGTGTGAACAATGACTTAGCCAAATTTCAATACTGAGCCACTACTCCTAGGAGAAATATGGGGTTAGGTTCCTATGAGCCACTGGCCAATGATTAGTTTTCACTGATCAGTATCTAACCTTGTTTCACACGTGCTTCAGTTTATTTAATATCTGTTGCTGATGCACCAGCATTGAGCTCACAGCCAACAGTGCTGTAACTCATGCCTGAATAAAAATTACCTAACACTTGCATGTTCTCTGAAAGACACTTGACAGCCTTCTTGCACTTGGGAACATCAAACAGCACTTTGGTGCTAGGCTTGGTGGGCATTTTAAATAGTGGTCACCAACAGGAAGCACAAACATGCAAAAACCATAGCACTATACTGATCATGAAGAGGACACATGTTTACAATCAGAGCTGAAAGAAGGCACTTTGGCCAGAAGTGTGGGTTGGATAACTCAAATTTGTTGCTACACTGCACATGTTCACCAATGATTGTGAAAGTATTGATTTGGGGCTTACAAAAACATTTCAGTGAGTAGGTGATGTTGTGAATATGGAGTGTGGGGATAATGAGGTTTGACTGTATCGTGAGCATGAGAGGTCAGATATGTAGCGATGTGGAGAATGTGTGCCTGGGGCAGAAGTTGTCTGAAATCCCAGGCAAGTGTGCGTCCCAGGGAGGTCCAAGCAGGGAAGGCAGTGAGAGATTCTTACATTTTGTCCCGTGTCCTCAGATGAACTCAGCTCTGGGGAGGATGCCTCTCGCTTCTGTCTATCAACACTCCAGCGCAGTCTCCCCCAGAGTGGGCAGTTGGTAAATGTTTGCTAACGGGGCCGTGGGGGTGATATCAGTGCTGGCTCAGAACTGAGGGAGGGAAAGAAATAAGACGAGGGATGCACAGAGGATCTGAGGAGTAGTTAAAATGAGGACACATAGCCTAGGCTTAATTAAAAAAATAAATGAAGATGCAGTGGAGGGACCAGCAGGAGAATGCCACGGTGGCAGCCACAAGAAAGATGTTAGGGGGGACAGGCTCGTATTGGGTGGGGCTGGTGAGAAGCAGAGGCTGGCTTTCCATTTCCCCAGGACAACCTTCCTCCTGGAGAACATCAGGCCTCCCCCTCCACTTCAAGGATGACAGCTCCCCCGAGACTGGGCAGGGCTGTTAGGTCCACTGTTCAGTTGAGCAAAGGGCCCTAGGAATCTAAGCCGCTTTCTCAAGGGACCAAGACTGGGGATGGACCAGGGGTCTCCCCATCATTAACCTGACCCTGAGTAGCTTCATTTGCATTCAGTGAAGGCCATAAGTGAGGAAATCATTTTCCTTTCTTCTTTTTTTTTAAATGAGAATTGAGGGGAGTGGAAGAAGTAGAGAGTTGTAAAAGAAACATGCTGTTCATGCTGTTTGGTGGTGTCAGTTGATGCAGTTTGGTAGAAATCGGTGAAGCCTCTGTGTGTCCTTCCTGCAGGAAAGAATGGCACTGGAGTTGGGCAGAGAATCTGGGCCTCTAGTTCAGTGACAGCTGCCCAGAGACAGGGGAGTGGGTTTAATCTGTGAGTCAGGGGAGGGCACCAAGGACTGTTAGAAAGGTGCAGTGTGCTGGCTGAAAGTCATGTGCTTTTGTATAGTCTTGTGGTGCCTGCAGGAAATTTTCTTCTGTTAGGCTGCCAGCTTGGTGCTTTGCCCTCCACATCTGGGAGCGCTAGGTGTTGCTCAGGCCACAAAACTGAACAAGATACAGTGGGCCTGCAAATTAGTCTAGCAGGGGAGTAAGTTGGATGGACATAAAACTATATAATTATAATAAATTTCCACTGCCGTGTGATTACAAAGGAAGGACAAGGTGCTTACTAGAAGACTTGCTGGAGGCTTCAGGAAGAAGCGGGCCCCTGGCCATGCTCTTTGACTCCCAAACTACCCCTGCTCTGACTTCCTATCACATACTCTCTACCCAGTTGCTTCAGCCAAGGACCTAGAGCAGTCATCACTGATTTTCTGCATCTCACACATCCAACTTCCACAAGAATATGCATCCCTTAGCTTCTGTCTTCAGGATAGAACTCCGCTCTGTTCATATCACTCTTTATTCATCGTCCACTGAAGACCACAGTCCAGCCGTCTGTCAGGGGGACTGCTGAAAGAGACTCCCCGGTAGTTCAAAATTCTACTCATCTTCTCCTGTAGATAGATTTTGAAGCAACCAGAGTCATCTTTCCAAAAGCACTTGGAGATGTTACTACTCCTCTGTTCAGAAACCTTTGTGGCTTCCGGTATTAGTCAGTAAAACTAATTAAGGTATTGCCAACAAGGATTATTAATATAAGAGTATTGTTTCATAGCTGCAACAGAGGCTGAAGGCAACCAGAGCAGGAAGTCACTACCACCTCTAGACTGGACTGCACCAAGCCCAGTGGCTACTCAACCACAGTGGGCCCTGCCCAGCGGGCTCTCAGATCTTGGAAAGGGGTTCTGCCTGGTGGGAAGTTACAGTGACAGGACACAGAGCTGTTGCCATAGAATGCCAATGAGAACCAAGGGCTTCTACCTTCCTTTTATCTCCCAGTCTCCTACTAGGGCCTCCCGATGTCTGAACATTGTCAGAAGATGACTGTCAAGGAAGTGTGGAATATGCTGGAGGGTGGAAACATCTAGGCAGTGACTGGCTCTTTGCCTGCAGGGCTTTTTACGATCTGTCCCTGGGCACCTGGCCATCCTTCCCTTGGGCCAAGCTGCTTTTCCTTCTAGGATACCCCTTCTGGCCACCCAGGCTCTTCCTGCCTCACTCCTTTGAACAGTGGCCTCCCTGGATATGCACCTCTTGGCTGCTCTCATGGCTGACTTCTTAGTTCAAGTGGCACCTCTCCAGTGGGCCCTTCCCAGACCACCCCTCCTAAATAGCTCCCCTCACCTTGCTGACAGCTGCTCTGTAATACCAGCCTGATATTTCTCTTTTGACACTCAGGAAAATAAAAATTATCTGGTTGATTTCTTTGGGTTCATTATCTAGCTCCCCTAACCCCAGTAGGGCAGAGCTGTGTGACCCATTCAGCAGAATGAGCTGTTGTGAACATCTCTAGAACTTAGCACACACTCAGTGACTATTGTGGCATGAATAAATAATAGCTATGAAGTTGAGTAGAATCTCAAGAAGCAGAGATAGGGGAGAAGAAGAAAAAATTCCCAAACAATGGAATAACAAAAAATTAAAGCAGAGCAATTAGAAAGTATACATTTTGGGAAAGATGAGAGTGTAAAGACCACAGTGGGTAGGAAGTAGGAGGTATGTTAGGAAAAGCAGGTTGAGGCCAGATGATGGAGGGCATTAAGGGCTAGAAAATGAGTTCATTCAATTAAGTAATTGGGAGATCTGGAAACTTTTTGAGCAGTGCCGTGACACAGAACTGTACTTCCAAAGGTTTGGATTAGTGTTAATACCTGTGAAAATTTTGTAGTCATTCTAGAGTCATAACTCGTTTAAACAGAGGAACGACATTAGCAAAGATTGGTAAACTTAAAAGGAATTCTCATTTGGTTGATTGATGGAATCATTTATTCATCAAAGATTGGAGTGCTTGGTAAGAAGCAGGTTCTGCCAGTGTAAGGGGAGAGATTTAAATGTAAAACAGGATGTTAGTGTAGATGTAAAAACAGGGTCCCTTCCCTCAGCTCACTGGCTAATAAGGGAGATAAGCCTGTAAACAGATGATTACAGTGCAGCGCGCTGCCTGCTGACGGATCTGTGAGCTCGGGCTGGGGCTGAAGCAGCGCCGCCCGCGCTTTCCACCCGCACCACGGCGGCTGGGCTCGGATGGTGAGTGGACTGTGGCAGGCGAACGAAAGGTTGAAGGGAAATGAAAGAGGGCCGCTGTCAGACCCAGGGGTGTCAGAGTGTGTGTGGGCGGGTGGGGACCAAGGGCACAGGGACACATGTGGCCAGAGGGTGCGAGGGGCCCATGTTGAAGACCTTTCTACTCCACAGTAAGGAGTTTGAAGAGGAGAGCTCTGTCCTACTGCTCCCTGACTTCTGTGCTTTGTAGAAATGGCCTCTTTACGGTCCTGGAACACCCCGTCAGGATAAATGTGTTAATTTTATTCCCAAAAATATTTCATATGTTTCTATTATATGTCACACACTGTTGCTTGCATTGATGATATGGTGGTGAGGAAGGTAAACAAATTGCCCTCGTGGAGTTTATAGTCTAGTGGGGGAAAACACGTGCTTATCTCTTTCCCAGTGTATCTCTATGTCTCTGCCTCTATCTCCATCTCCAGCCCTAGTTCTGTCTGCAGTCTTAGATACATTCTAAGTGCTGTGTCCTTATATAAAGTGATTTCATATGCGTGAAAGTCGCGTAGTGACACAGACCTAGGTGTAGAGCCCACTGCATGCCCAGGCTGTGTGTTGCAGCTGTTGGAACCGCTGTCCTGTGTGTGATTAGTTGTTGACCAAAATGTCATTAAGTCACATGTGACACACATATACATATGTACTATGTGCACATTTTTTTCTGCCAGTTAATGATCAGTATTATGGGCAAATTTCATATATATACACATACACACACACACCTGTTTTTGGGGCCAGGTTAGTAATTATTTCTGTGAAAATAAGACCAAGGAAATAAAAATGATGGGGGGGGGTGCTAATGAACTTGAGAGGTCATGGAGGTGACCTTTTCTTTTCTGTGGAGATGACATTTGAAAAAATTCTGAATTGAGGAGAAAACCATGGGAATACCATGGTGGTGGTTGGAAGGGAATTTTAGGCTGGGGAACAGCAAATGCAAAGACCCAGAGGCAGGAAGAACAAGGGCCCTGAAGCAGGAGCACAGTGAATGAAGGGAGAGGGACAGAATGGAAGAAGTCAGGGCCCGTCATGAGGGACTTGAGGGCTACAGATAAGATTACAGATTTTATTCCAAACCTGAAAAGGGGGTTTGCCCAGCATGGATGCAATGTGACCTATGTTGTAAAGAATCAGCCTGACTGCTTCTGAGAGATACACTTGAACGGGGGAGGGCAGACGCCTAAAGATGAGTGAGAAGGCTGTTGCAGACTCAGGCAAGAGGTGATGGTGGCTCGGTGCAGCATAATAGCAGTGCCGTTGTGAGAAAAGGTCAGATTCTAGACGTATTTTGCAGGTGCAACCAATACAGTTTGCTGATGGATTGAATGTGGGGTAATAGGGGGAGGGCGACGTCAGTGATGATTCCCGATGTTTTTGACTTGCGCACCTGAATGGATAGTGGTGCCATTTTCTAAGATGACTGACAAAGCATCAGATTTGTAAAGGCATCGAGCATGGGGAAATCAGGAATGTTAATTCGGAGAAGTCTATCAGACACAGAGGTAGGGCTTCTAGATGCATGCGTCTGGGGTTCAGGGGTGAGGTCAAAGGTGGCGGTAGATGTTTGGCAGTGCCTTCGCATGGATGGCAGCCTTGTACCTTGTCGTGAGTCCTGACCATTGTTTCAGGACCGAAGCAAAGGCCGTCTCTTCCAAGAAGCTCTATCTCCAGTCTTCCCTGAGCTTTTCTGTCCCAGGCCTTTCTTATACCTCCCTGTCATGTTTTTTAAGCTGAAGCCTTTCATTTGGGGAAACTGGGTGCTGCTTTGGCTTGGACCTCTCAGGGCCTCACAGGACCTGATTGGGTGGGTGGGCCTGGTGGTTCTTGGGTGAGGTGTCTACATTCTCTTTCTAGAGGCAGGTGGGCTGTGTCTGCCAAGGCTCTGTGTGGCTGGTGTTTGGGGTCTCTTGGGCAGGACTCTGTTCTCTTTGTGATTAAAGCTAGACCCTAAGCAGCCTTGGCATGCCTTAGGATGGATTCAAAACATGATCAGGGAAGCCAAAGACAAAAGGACACATACTGTACAATTCTATTTATATGAAATATTCAGAAGAGGCAAATCCATAGAGACAGCAGATTAGTGGTTGCCAGGGCCTGGGGAGGGAGAGTTACAAGAGACTGCTCAATGGGTATAGTTTCATCTGAAGTGATAAGAAAGTTCTGGAAATAGATAGTGGTGATGGTTGTACAACACTGTGGAGATACCTAATGCTATTGAATTGTATACTTTAACTTGGTAGATTTTGGGTTATATTATGTTTTACCCTAATGAAACACACACACACACACACACACACACACACACACACACATCACCAGGAATGACAGTCTCTACAGCCTTCTTATCCTATTCTCTTCTGCAGCCACCTTCTTCTATAGGCTCTCTCTGCTTGGGGCAGGCTGGGAGGCAGGCTCTGGGGTTGGGTGAGGTGGATGTTTATGGCTGTGGCATAAACCTGTTTCCAAGGGCAGTCTGTCTATTTGTAGGGAGAAGCAGGGTCGGGATAGTTGAGCAATGTGGACTTATTCTCCCCTAACCTGCAGTCCTTGGTGCACGTGGGGTTAGGACGTGGACTGCCAGGGGCTCAGCTAGCTGGAAGTTGTGATGGCAACTCATTTGTGGCTCCATTGACATAACATAACTGTGGCCTCTTTCTTCCTGACTCCCTATTGCCAGAGGCACTTGGGACTGTCTGAGGGTCTTGGGTGGCTGATTGTAAACTGCAGTCTTTCTCTTTCTAAGGTCGGAGAGGGAGCCCAGGAGGGAAAGGCTCAGAGGACCCCATGGGGGTTGGGAGAAGCTGGAAGAGCAAAGAAGTAACTGATGATCTGATTTTGCTTGCCCCCTTATTGGGGGATATTCAGATGCCTCAGTTGCTGCGGGCTGTGATTTGGAGGTTTCCTAATGACTCATTAGCTTGTGAAACACCTGAAATTTCCACCAAGACATTTTTCCTTTGGGACGATGTTGTTTTGGTTAGATTCCTAAGCGTGCATGTTACTGTGTGTGTGTGTGTGGGGGGGAGGGGTGTCATGTTATTGCATTAGCATGGATGAGTGCTTCAGCCCAGGGACAGTCACAGGTTCACTGGGGGGATGGTGTGAGGAGGGTGATTGTATTTCTAGGGATAGAGATGGGATGATGGAGCGGGAAATCCAGAAAAGTCTGGGACATGGGAACTCCTCTATGAGGGCAAGCCAAAGGGAACTTGCTGGTGCTTTGGGGCTGATGCTAAGCCACTTCTTTCTGCCATTACTATATATAACTCTGAGTATTTATAGCCCAGTTCTGTGCCATGGGTATGACTCTGGTACTAGGGGTTGTCTTAGTTGACTTGTGCTGCTATGAGAAAACACCATAGACCATGTGGCTCTAACAGATATGTATTTCTTCTAGTTCAAGATGCTGGCAGATTTGGTATCTGGTGAGGACCCTCTTTCTGGCTTGCAGAGGCTGACTTCTTGCTATGTCACATGTGGGGGTGAGGTGGGGGGTGCACTAGCTGTCTGGTATCTCTTCTCTTGAGGGCACTAATCTTATCCAGTCAGGGCTCTACCTTAAGACCTCACCTAACCTACTTTCCTCCTAAAAGCCTTGTCTCCACATGTAGACATATTGGGGGTATGGAGTCAAGTGGGCAAATTCAGCCCATTGCAGGAGCCATGACCAGAGAGGCCTAGGAAGCCTCTCATGCAGGTGGGTGCTCTGAGCCCTGGTAGCCTGGGGTACCACTCTACACAGTGGGAGTCGCATCCTGAAGTGGGCTGCAGCCATAGGGACCGGCTGTGCATAGGAACCGCTGTGTAGACAGACACAGAGGCATCATTAGACCTGGAGTCTCTGACTCTGGGGGACTGAATCACAGATAGACCACCTCTTTGGGGTATTCAGAAACACCCTTCAGTGGCTGGATGTGAACTGGGGCTGGGGGCAAAGCAGGTGGTCCTGGAGATGAACTGTGTCCTGCAAGGTGGGAGGAGACAGGTGAAGTGTGGCTTATGGAATAACTTCAGGCATGGGCTGATTGAGTTTGACTTCTGGGTGGAACAGAAAGCTGCTGAATTTGTCTGTCAGAAAGTGCCACAGCTCAGGAATCTGGTCAGCAATTCTAGATCTCTGTCTCTTTCTCTCTGAAAGATCTCTCCAGGGCGTGAGTGAAAGCCAATATCCCCTGGGTCCCTTACTGACCAGGGGATAATAAGCACAGCACACTCTTCATCAGTGACTTCTATGACAGATCAGCACAGAAAGTGTGAACCCCTGACAATTTGGCACCCTCAAATGTAGTCTCCATGTCTTTCATTTGACTTCACAGTCTATTAGGATTTCCTCCAATATTATCTCCTGTGTTTTTCCAACTGGGATCTTTCCCCTGATACTTGACTAAGCCTTACTAACATTAACCTCCTTGCCTTTGTATGGAAGATTCCCTTCTCTAAATCCTATCCATTCTCTAAGAACAATTCAAACTTCACCTCCTCCATGAAGCCTTCCTGGTTTCCTCCAGCCCTCAGAATTCCCAAAAGCTTTAAAACTGCTTCCACTGCTTGGTTAGAGCAAAGGTTTTCCAAAGAGACAAATTTCAGAGATGCTACTACTATGCGCTGGCATATAGTGGATGCCTGACCAAAATCTGCCGGGTGGGAATTTATGCAATTTATCAAGCAGGCAGTGTGAAAAAGAAAAGAAGTAAAAGCCAGGCAGGTAGAAACGTGTGTGATCAATGATTAATGAACCTCCCAAGGAGAGTGCTTTAGAAATAAGACAGAGCAATACAATCACTGGAAGCAAATACGAAACTGTGGCTCTTGGAGAGAGGGAGGCTGCCCCTCAATTAATGGGGAGCTGAGGGGGAAAAAAGACAGTGGCGAGAGAGGCTGAGTTGGGGAGCAGGCTGAGAAAGCTTAGCACGAAGATATTGTGTGATGTTGGCAATTGTGAAATGTTATGTTTAGCAATGAATAATAGATGACTGAGCCAGTGGGAAATGGGGGGATGGTTCTTTTGAAAGGAAAGAACAGGGTTGGTGAAATGAGAAGGAAGCTGAAGTGGGTTGCTCTATTGGAAGAGAGAATGTCAGTCTGTTTACCCATCTCGATGTCGTCTGAGTCTGAACGACTGTGCTCTGTGGAAAGCTGCAGCTTAAACAGCTGCAGGTGTTGTTTCAGTGTTCCTGGTGCTTCTCGCTGAAGTGTGGGGCATCAGTCAAAGCAGGCTGTGCGATGTGTTACCTGGGTTAAAATCCTGATTCTACTCCTTACCGGTAATGGTCCCTGAGGAAAGTTATGGAAACTCTCTGTGCCCCAGTCTTGCCATGTGTAAAATGGGGTTTGTAATAGTAGCGTCTTTCTAGTGTTTTGTAAGTACTAAATGAAATGTGAATATATAAAGCACTGGGAGAGTCTGGCACGCTGGAAGAGCTCATACAGGGCGTGCCATGGGTTCTTGGAATTGCGACTTTAAGTGAAATGACGTTCAGTGGAAGCAGGTCCCTGATTAACATCATTTCATTCCATGTCAGTGGGGATTGTTATTTCCCATCAGTGTTAACAACACAATGCCTTATGTGAGGCCTTGCTGCTGTGTAATGTTGGTTATTATCATCATCAACTGGGCATCAGCGTCATTTGTACTGTCTTCAAGGCTTTTAGGATGGCGCTGAAGGAGGCAGTGAGGAGTCACAGGCCACTGCGGGCTCACCAGCCGCAAAGGCTTTGAAAGCCCTGACATTGCAAATGTTTGCAAAAATGTTTGCAACTTTTAAAAAGTGAGTGCCAGGAAGCTCTTCCTGGGTTTGTGGGTTTGAGGGGCTTGGGCTGTTTGTGTGACTTCAGTCACCATGTGTCACAGGTGGGACCAGGAGGAAAGGTGGAGATGGACTGCTGGGAATCAGATAGGGGCACTACAAGGATACAAGGATAATGTGGGAGGGGGGCTGTGTGTGGGCCAGAGACAGGGGATCGCTGGTCTCTGAGCAGTCCAGGTGTGAAGTGGGTCTTTGGAGGTGGGATGTGTGATGGGTGGACCCGGGGCATTTTTCGTGCCAGCCAGACCTGGATTCCAACTTGACTTTGACTCCTCATCATTTGTGGGTGACTCCACCACTTACATGATTCAAGGAGGCAACTTCCCTTCCCCAAGACTTGGAACATGAGAGGAATAGAAAACATGCATAACATGTCTAGCACATAGTAAGAGTGAGAAATGTTAATTCCCTTTTCCTTGGTTTCTTCATCTATAAAATATGAGTGATGATAAAAATCTTGTGAGACTCTTATAATATAGATACTGATTATTCATTCACTCACTCCATTTTCTTTTAGTGTTGAATGTATGCCAGACACTATCTTTAGGACAAACCTTATCAATGAATAAAACAAAGATATTTGTTCCTTTGTAGTTTATATTTGAGTGAGGGAAGTTGGACAATAAACTAACATAGATGAATAAATTTCTAATGTGGTAAAAAATGTTGCAATGAAAATAAGAAGCACAAAAGTAGTCTAAGGAGACTTGGGAGTGCAAGGGTGGAGTCTGCATGTGGTATTATGAAATAGGATGGCCAAGACAAGTCTTATTGATGAGGCAGTATTTAAGCAAAGACTCAGAGAAGAAGGACTTAGTCAACGGCATATAGGGGAAGGGCACTCCATGCAGAAGAAATATCAAGTGCAAATGCTGTGGTATGTGCTGGCATGTTCCAGGAAGAGCATGAGGCCAGTATGGCTGGAGCAGAATAAAGGAGAACAGAAGAAGATGAATCCAGGGAGGTAACAGGAGAGCCAGATAGGGTAGATCCTTGCTGGTCATTGGGAAGGCTTTGACTTTTATTGCAGGATGTTGAGCAGAAAGGAATTATGGGAGCTAACCATTTAAGATAATCACACTGCACATTGGCTACTTTGTTCAAAACTGATGTAAACAAGGTGGGAGCAGGGAAACCAGTTAGAAGGTTAGTGCTGTGTGCAAGTGAGTGGTAATGGTGGCTCAGTCCAAGATGGTAGTAGGTGTAAGGAATGAGTAAATCTTCATATTTATCTTAAAGGTAGAGTTAATAGGATTCATTGATGATTAGATTTGGGTATCAGAGAAGGATAAGAGTGAAGAATAGCCTGAGAGCTAGAAGGATAGAGTGGCCACAAATTTAGAGGGAAAATGTAGAGCAGTTTTGGGTGGGAAATGTGGAGTTCACTTTTGACCTTGTTGAATTTGAGCTGGATATTTATTTGATATCCAAGTGGGGAAGTCACGTAGGCAGCAGGTTATATGAGTCAGAAGTTTAGGAGAGAGACCTGGACTGAGATCAGATTTGGGAGTTGACAACATATACATGGGATTAAAGTCCTGCTGTAGGATGAAGTCACAGAAGGAGTGAGTATAGCTGGAGAAGAAAAGAGCACCAAGGGCTGAGTCTTAAAGTGTGAAACTTAAAGAAATTGTGCAGATGTGGAAGCAACAAAAGAAGTTGAGAGAAAGTGACCTATGAGTTAGAAGGAAAACCAAGAGAGTATGGTAGATTGGGGACCTCCCTGGTGACACAGGGCTTAAGAGCTGCACTGTGGAGCTGTCGGCAGGCAGCAGCAAAGCGAGTTGGACACCCAGCTGGGGAGATTCCCACATGGCTCAGAAGACCTCTCCTGCCTCGCCTGCTGCTCCCCTCAGCAGTGTATTTCCGTAGATCTGCCTGTTCTGCTCTCCGTTTTATCTCTGGTGAACCCTCTCGCTGCCCCAGGTCTCTGGTCTGTACCCCAGCTTGTATGCATAAATAAATAAATCTTAAAAAAAAAAAAAGAGAGTGTGGTAGATTGGTGACCAAAACAAAAACTGTTGGGAGAGAAGTTTGATGAAAGTTGGTGCAGGAAGGGATGGCAGGAGGGGGCCAGAGATGAGTACAGATGCCTCTTTTAAAGAGTTTTTTTTGCATGACAACAGTAAGAACCACAACAAAACAAAAATAAACAGACAACCATACTCAGAGACATTCAGCAGGGGAGGGGCTGGGAAGAGCACAAGGGACTATGGTGATGGGGCATGGGTGAATTGGTGGTGGGAATTCTAGGGGTACTGCACCTGAGAAAATAAAGCAGACGTTGTAAAAATTAAAAAAAAAATAAAAATTAAAAAAAAATAGTTTGTTGCAGAGGGGAGCCAAGGGAAAAATTGATGATGTAGGAGATAAAGAGATCTGCTGGAGTATTGACCTTGGATTGGAAAGAGGAAAGGCTTCAGCAGGAGGGGCTGACTTTGGGTGGAGGCCTGCTGGTTCATCCCCAGGAGTTGGAAAAACAGCCATGTGGGAGGGGGGCAGGGATGGCTGTGGGGAAGTTTGTGAACTTACCTTGACAGCTCCATTTTTCTCAGAAAAGAGGGAAATGGTCTCACTAAGGGTTTATATTTTGAAAAATCACGGTTTTCATACCTTTAATGATTTGATGTTGGCGGTGGTGTAATGTGTAACTGTGGCCACAGTTAGGCCCATTCCCCATGATTCCTTTTGCCTTTAGTCAAAAGACAAACTTTTATTCTCATACTTGTCTCGAAGATGGGGCATCTGCAAAGTCATGATATCCTTTCTTAAAAAATTTTTTTATTGTTATTTACATCTTTTACATTTTGTATTCGCCTTCGGTAACCCACCACCAATTCACCCGTGCCCAGTCTCCGTGGACCCTTGTGTCCTTTTCTACTCCATTTTGTGCCCTTATCCTCCCTCTCCCTCGCTGAGTGTCTCTCTCCTATTTGGTTTCCCTATAGTCCTGTTATAGATGAAACCATTCGATATTTTTCTCCTTCTTTCTGGCTTATTTCACTGAGCATGACCCCTTCTAGTTCCATCCATATCGCCGCAAATTGCATGTGTTTATCTTTGAATGCTGAATAGTATTCCATTGTGTATATGTACCACATCTTCTTGATCCAATCATCTATGTTTGGACATCTGGGTTGTTTCCGTACCTTTGCTATTGTAAACAGTGCTGCAATGAACATACGGGTGCATGTATCCTTTCGAATTAGTGTTTTTGTATCCTTTGGGTAAATTCCCAAAAGTGGGATTGCTGGGTCGTATGGAAGCTCCATGTTTAGCAGTCTGAGGAATCGCCATACAGCTTTCCATAGTGGTTGGACCAGTTTGCATTCCCACCAACGATATAGAAGAGTTCCTTTTTCTCCACATCCTTTCCAGCATTTGTTGTTGCCTGTTTTTTTAATGTGCACCATTCTCACTGGCGTGAGGTGGTATCTCATTGTGGTTTTGATTTGCATTTCCCTGATTATAAGTGATGTTGAACATTTTTTCATGTATCTGTTGGCCATTTGCTTTTCTTCTTTGGAGAAGTATCTTTTTAGCTCTTCTGCCCATTTTTTGACTGGATTGTTGACTTTGTTTTTGTTGAGTTGTGTGAGCTCCTTGTAGATTTTAGTATTGAAAAAGTTCTTTCCATTAAGTAATTTTTCTTCTGGAGACTGGGAAAAGATGGGAGACTTTTCATTTCAGGAATACAACATGTCTGTTTGGCTCTCAGAAGGGGCCTGATTTGAACATCTCTGTAGTCAACCTGGCAAATGGAACAGCTGGCACTAATTTGCAAACTGCAGTATCTGCCTTTTAGGGTAGCTCAGGGCCCTAAAGACAGTCAGATTTTTCTGTCTTCAGATGAGGAGATTATAGAGCTGACCAAACAGTGAGGAAGCGCAGGGGTCCCTGGGATCTCTTGGAATGTCTCTGGAAGAGTTGGGAGCATCATTGCCAGTCAACTCCATACCAGTGCCTCCCAAAATCCCAGCAGGCTTGACATTATGAAACCCTCTCCTCTTACCAGCTCTTACTGCTTTATATAAGTAGCAGAGAGGACTGTACCCTGAGTCCCTGAGCAGCCCAGCTTCTTGTCTGGGCTAGAGGACTTTGCTTCCTCTTGAGCCCCCTAGAAAAGCTCCAGAAAGGAGGAGGTCAGTGAGAGAAGCTTTCAAACGGTTCATATGTGTGATGCTTAGACTTCAGGACCTAGCGCCCCTCCCTCCACCTTGGCCTAGTCCTTCCCTCTTGCCTGACTCTTCATTGCCACAATGTCCTGGTGTGGGTCAGCCCTGGTTCCTGTGTCCTGCATGTACTCCCCATGGCCACTCTATGGCCACTTGCTTTCCACCCACTGACTGGGGCAGAAAGTAATCCTGAACTGTGTCCCACCAGCCATGCCAGGGCTTGTGGCTACCTTATTTTTGAAGAGGTAGATGCTCTTGTAACAAATCACTTAGCCAGCCTGACTGATGCTTCTGTGCTCAGGTCTCCTTACCAAGCTGGCCCCTGGCTCTGGGAAGCTACCACTTCCTCTTGGTCCAGATCTGGCCCTCAATTTTCCATGTTTGCTGCAACCCTGTACTTCTGGGGACTCCACAGACCATGGGATCCTGCAATAGGTTGATCCTTCACCCCTGTCTATACTAAGATGAGCTGTAAAATGGAACTGCTGCCATCTCTAGACCCAGGAAGCCCATGGGCTCCTCTGTCAAGTACTGAGGCTGGGAGGGAGGGGGAATTGGGGACAACGTAATCCCTTTCCTCATGTGGAATCTCCAGAATGTGAGAAACAACTATTTTTTCCCACCCCATTTCCTGAAAAATGGTAAAAACATGTGATAAGGCTTTAAATTAGGTGATGATAATGAGAACAGTTTGTTCCATAAGCTTTATAGCTTAGAAAGTGTTTTCTTGCATTTTGTCTTATTGAATCCTCATTATCAATTTTTTATTCCAAGAACAGTTGCTTCCATCTTACAGATGAGAGGACTGAGGTCCAGAGCGGCTGTTGACTTGTCTCAGGACAATAAGCTGGAAGTGTTGAAGCTAGGGCGAGAGGAAGGGGGTGGAGGGTCGGAGACGTGATTCCAAGCAAAGGGGGCCCTGGAGGGAAATCTTCCTGGCTGAAGGGGGGCAGCGCGCACAGTGTTCCCTAGAGACTGGGTTCCTGGGTGGGCCAATGCCCACATCCTCCGCCTTCCCTACACCTGCCTGCATCACCTTTGCTGTGGCAAATGTCTGCCCTCACTCCTTTCACTGAGCACTGCTGGGTCTCCTCTAATGTTACTTTGTTTGATTGTTTTTAAAGTAAGGTTTTTTTTTAAAGATTTATTATTTATTTATTTATTCATACAAGCTGGGGTATAGGCCAGAAGCATGGGGTGGTGAGAGGATTCACCAGAGACAGAGTGGGGAGCAGAACAGGCCGATCACAGAAGTACAGTGCTGAGGAGAGCAGCGGGCGAGACAGGAGAGGTCTGCTGTGCCGTGTGGGAAGATCCCTGGCTGGGAATCGAACTCTTGCCACAGTGGCTGGCGATAGCTTGATAGCACTGAGACTTAACCCCTGAGGCCCTCAAATGTTATTTTCTAAGAGTTTTTACTTTCAGCAAAACCAAGAACCTCTATGAAATCTGTCACTTCATCCCTAAAAATCAGTCCTTCAGATTGATCAAGGGGCCAAAAGCAATGGAGACCCCTCTCTTTCTCCCTCCCTCTAAGCTTTAGAAACACTGTCAGGACGCAAATAGTAGGGGGAATCTCCTGTGGAGATTCTAGGAGAACCTTGATCCTTCAGTGAGTCCGCCAACCCCATCTCCTAACCCCCTGACAGATTCTCCATAGTATTGTGACCTTCCTGCCCTCTCCCTGAAGTTGTGGGAGTTGACTCTTCCTGAAATAACCTGAATCAAAAAGTGATGGCTTGCGGTAGCTACAATTAGCTTTTCACTGGGAAGAAAGCTCAAAAAGATGTTTTTTTTTTCTTTAAAGGAAAAGAGAGAGAAGAAGAGAAAGAAGTGGCTGAAAAAGCTCATGGTCTCCTGTGTCAATTGGGAAAACATTGAGTTATTTCAGTGGAGAGCTCTTCTGACAGGAGACACATTGATTTTTGGCTTCTTGGTTGTTTTTATTGCTGATTACATCCCTTTGGTTAGATTGTCAGCAGCAGGCAGAGGCGAATGAATTAATTTTCCTCACCATCCATTGATTTCTCTGTTGCCACACGTAGATTTCAGTTGAGAGTAAGACAGAGCACCCTAACAGTGTTATCTAAACTTGACACGGTTGCCTTGGGGGCAGCAGGCTCCCTATCACTGGAAGTGTTCAAACAGACTGACTGACTGCGCAGGGAATATTTAGGGGTGGCTCGAACAGTGACTGGGGGGGGGACAGCCTAGGTTTCTTTATTGTCTTTCACGTCATGTTCAACATTAAAACCCTGGATGCCTTATTCATATTGGGTAGAGTCTGCGTGCCCCCCCAGGGCAGTGCTTCTCACATGGTGGTTAGAAAATTTTCACTGGTGAGAAATTTACTATTAAAAATAGGAAAAATTTAACACGATGATGAGATACTGCCACATGGTTATTCGAATGGTTAAAATCCAGCACCGAATCCAGTAGGGCTGTGGGCAACAGGAACTCGCATTCATTGCTGGTGGAAATGCAATATGACACAGCCCTACACTGGAAGACAGTTTGGCAGTTTCTTACAAAATTAAACATGCGATTACCCTCTGATCCAGCAGTTACATTCCTTGGTATTTACCCAAGGAGTTGAAAACATATCCATACACAACCCTGAATGCAGAAATTTCCAGCAGCTTGCAAAACTTACTGCAAGTGCCTTTCAGTAAGTGACTGGATAAATACAGTTGGGACATCCAGACAATGGAGTATTATTCAGTGCTAAAAAGAAATGAACTATAAAGCCGTGAAAGACATGGGGAATCTTAGGTGCATATTACTCAATGAAAGAAGCCGATTCAAAAATGCTATATATTATATGATTCCAACAATACAACATTCTGGAAAAGACAAAATCATAGAGACAGTAAAAACATCAGTGGTTGTCACTGGTTAGAGGGAGGGATGAATTGGTAGAGACCACGGATTTTTAGTGGAGTGAAAAATACTCTAGCATTGATGGGTGCATGTCATTATATATTTATCCAAACCCATTGAATGCACCGAGAATAAATCCCAGTGCAAAACCTGACCTTAGGATGACAAAGGTATGTCCATTTAGGTTCATCAACAGCAACAGATCTGCCACTCTGGTAAGGGAAGCCATACATGTGTAGGGGCAGGAGGTGTATGGGAAATCTTGTGCCTTCCTCTCAATTTTGCTTTAATTCCAAAACTGCTCAAAAAATAATACAATATAACTAGCACACCAAATCATATTTTGCGGCTATCGCTGCCTAGCATGAAGCAGAAACAATCCTAGCTATGGAACCCACATTAAGAAGCACAAATTGCAGGTGGGCTCCGAAGACATGACCTCAAATATTGAAAAGCTGCATTGTTGAATTTCAGCCCCCTCTGTCCCAGAGAATGAATAGCACAGATGATCCTGCTAAATAACATGGCCTCTTATCTACCGTATTTCTATGCTGTTCTCTCTGTGTTCTTTTCAGTAATACATTGTGAAGCAGACTTGAATTTCCACAGCCACAACACTCATCAATAAATACAATGGTTAATATTTATAAGGGTTATGAAAATGTACCTTTTGTTATTTCCAGCATCTTGTTTGATGTCTGAGTCCCCAGCCACTTTAATGGAGAACAACTTGATCTTTGCAAATTCATGTTTTTCCTCAGTTCCAGCCAGGAACTTTCTAGATAACTCATGATTTATCGTTCTTTTGATGAAATATCCTGTTAACTAATATTCTGCCTCCTTCCATGCCCCTGGTCTCTTTTTCTTGTCCCAACCTTGAATTCCTTTAGGAGGTCCCTCCACTCTCTTTGTGTGTGAATACAGGAAACATTTAGAGATGCTCCTGCACCATTCAGGGGATACAGGAGCTTGGGGGCAGGCTGTGCCTATCTCAGGCCTCTCTGCCTCTAGCCAGCCCTGCCCTGCCTCCATCTTTCCTTGTGCCCGTTGAATTCTTGTTGTTTAGGGCACTTTGCAAGGATGTCTGCCCAGGGTTACAGAGAAAAGATGGCACACCTACCGTATTATTGCTGTAATAGCTTCTGACTGGTCTCCCAGCCTCTTCCCCAGCACTCCCAACTCCCCACTCTCTATTCTCAATTACAGTCAAATAGGATACTCTGTTCACAACTCTCCAAGGCACCCCATTTCACTCAGAGCAAAAGGCCAAGTTCCCCACGACGACGGGCCCTCCGCATATCAGCTCCATCTCGAGTTCCTGCTCTTCCTGTTCTGGCTGCACTGGCCTCTTGAGTTCTCCTGGAACATGCCAGATGGCTTTCTCACTCGTTTCTGAGCACCGCCCTTGCTGTCTTTTAGATATCTGAGTTGCTCACTCCTTCTACCTTTCAATTTTGCTCAAATGTCACCTTTTCAACAAAGACTTACCCTGGCCTTTGCTTTTTAAATTGCAGCCCACCTCACTTCCCACCCTGTGCCCAGCTCACTCTTGCGTAACTGCAGTTCTCCGCCTAAATACCCTGCCCCGCCGCCTTCCCAACAACCCAGTGACTTCTAGAAACTCCAAGCATCTTACCCTATTTTTCCTGTTTATGGTGTCATGTCACAATCTGTTTACTGGTCTGTTTTGAGTCCTGAGACTTAGAAGAATGCTTGGCATGTAGTAGGTGCTCGGTATAAATGAATCAAATAAATAAATGATTGAATGAATGATGCAGTTCATGTAAAAATGCGAAAAATTGTTGAGAAGATAAGATAGAGGCTTGTAAAGCTTCCCATATGGTGCTTGGCTCAAAGAGGCGTTGTTTATATTTATAATTTATATGATGCGGAGGGCTTTTTGCCACAGAGTTCTCCACGTTGTTGACAATTCAGCCAGTCCCCGTGAAAATGGCACTGGTTTTTATATAGGAGATTCAGAGTAGGTTGCCTGGAAATGTGTGGGCAAGAAAAAGGCAGTCCTGGGCTCACAGCACCAGTAGCTATTACACGCGACTAGCAGAGCCCTCCACCCCTTTGCCCCACCTGCAGGTGTGACTGCCTGGCTGTTGAGACCAGGCCCTGGAACACTGGCACCTTAGAATGTGCTTGTGTGTATCGTTGATTTCATTTCCCCTCTAGCTGAGAGCTCGGCGCTATGGGAACTAAAATTTGGGGTGGAAACAGAGGCAGAAGAACAGCAGATGGACTATCTTGGAGCATGTGTGTGATAACTGGGTGGGCCAGTCATCTGATGCTTTCTGATGCTCCCCACTTTTGTATAATTCTATTTTTTCAAAATTGGTAAATACATGATGTCTGCTTATGTATAACTTTGCAAATCAGAAACAAATCGTTTCAATTTTGGGGGTGAAAAGTAAGCTTGCCATAATCATGGGTTTTTTAGTATAAGATTATGGTGAAGCCAGTATGGAATTTGGTAACAGCTATCGGGAGGTGTGAGGACCCTGGCAGGTAGAGGTTGGAGGTAAGGTGCCAAAAGAGAGGGAACCAGACAAGGAGGTAGGACCAATCCCAGGCCTCATTTTTTCCCTTGTTTCATACCAGAGCAGAGTGCTACTTGATTTTTATCAGGTGACAATATAAGTGACAGCACATTTCCCCTTTACACTCCTCTGGGAGGTCCCAGAGCTTGCTCTGGAAGACAGATCCAGGCTGGGGGTGAGTGGGGGTCAGGTAGAACCTGACAGAAGTGTTCATGAGCTCATCTGCCAGACACATACCTGTGTCTGCAGTCACCAAATCACCGATGGGCTTGCACCCAAGGGATAGGACTATGGCAGGTCCCAGCTGCTTTCAAAGGATAGCTTCCCAGAGAGATTAGGTGAGGAGTCAGATCTCAAAATCCACAGTGTTTACTAGCTATGTGACTTGGGGTAAGATTCCATTACTAAGTGAGAATAGTCATACCATTCATCCTTGAGTGACGAGGGGTAAGGGGATTAGGACTGATCACAGCACACACACACACACCCACCCCAAGTTGAAAATACATGTGTAACTTTGATTTTCCCAAAACTCAGCTACACTTGTTTTTGGCATCCTCTGGAGACTGGTTTCAGGACCCCCATAGATACTAAAACCAGAAGATGCTCAGCTCCCATAGAGTCAGCCCTCCGCATCTGTGCAGAACCCACACCCGCAGATTCAAGTGAGTGTCCAACAAGTGCAAGTTATTGTGAACACTATTATTGATATATTATTTCCATTTTGAGAGCCCTGTGCCATGCAGTGGGAGAAAGCATGGCATTTGGAATCAGAAAAAGCTAGATTAGAGGCTCTACCGCTGAATGATTGTGGGGCCTTATCTAGCACTTTTATGTCTCATTTTCCTCATTTGTAAAACTGAGCTAAAAATACTAATTATTTCCTAATATTTTTTCCAATTATTAAAAGAAACTTAAAGGATATATTGTATGAAAGATCCCTTAATGCAGTCTCTGGCATAAAAAAATTCAATAAATACCATTATATTTACTGATGAGGATAATGATGGTGATAGTGTCTACTCTGACCACTAAATCTTTTTGCACTTACTTGCAACAAATTCTTTTCCATAAAACCTAATTACAGTGTTCACTTCCCCACCCTGAACTTCCTGCTGTTCAATTGAATTTAACTTTATTTAGTTTGGGCTGAGTTGTTTTTCCATTATACCAAGGATTCTTAGAATCCTAGTCTCAAGAATTTTGCAGACTGAAGTTTATGTATAAAAATTGAAGTACATGGGCCTTGCTGGTGGCACAACGGGTTGAACACAGCAATATGAGGCTATACAGAGCCACTGCGGCATGAGTTCAATACCCGGCCAGGGAGATTCCCACATGGCACAGCAGACCTCTCCTGTCTCGGCTGCTGCTCCCCTCAGCAATGTACTTTGGTTGATCTGCCTGTTCTGCTCCCCACGCTGTCTCTGGTGAATCTTCTCACCCTCCCCACACCTCTGGCCTGCTTGTATGCATAAATAAGTAAGTCTTTAAAAAATTGAACTACAACTAAGTATCACACACACACACATTTTTTAATCTGAGGTGTGCAAGGGAAATTTCCTCTTGCTGTGCCCAAACAATTCAATGTATTTATAGACTTGTGGAGTAATTAAATCTTATCAGTGTGCTGATGAATATGAGGGCTCCTTTGCTTAGCATGCTTTGGGGTGCAGACAATGAAAAATCTAACTCAGATAAGTGGACCCCAGCCATGGGGAATTATACTGGCTCAGTGGGTGGGTGGCTTAGAAGTGGGGAGTTTCCAGGCTGACCGAGTCTGGTGGCTGCGTCCAGGGCTGTGATTCTCATGGTGCTGCTCTCCTCACCTGGGAGTTTTGCCACATGGCAGTGAGGTAATAGCTGGAGTTTCACAGTTCACATACGTACAGGACAATGAACACAGGTGGAGAGGGGGTGCCGCTTTCTCCAGTCTTTCCTTAAAACATGGGAGAATTGAAAATAAATAAATAAATAAAAACATGGGAGAACTGAAAAAAGAAAACACCATATGAGAATTTTCCTGGAAGTCCTTTCAAGCTTTACCCTCCTATGTCATTAGCCTTACCTGAGTCATGTGTCCTTTCCTTAAATAATCACTGTTGCATGGGGCTATCTTCTCTGATGTAGTCTAACTAGAGACCCCCTGGAACTGTATAGATTGTACACAAGGACTGGAATGGGAGGGTCTTGAAGAGGTAGCCATAATTTCATTTATTTATTTTTTCAAAGATTTATTTGTTTATGCATACAAGAGCTGGGGTGTAGGCCAGAGGTGGGGTGGTGGTAAAAGGATTCATCAGAGACAGAGCAGGGAGCAGAACAGTTGGATTGATTGAAGTACACTGCTGAGCCGAGCAGCAGGCAAGACAGGAGAGATCTGCTGCGCCATGTGGGAAGCTCCCTGGCCAGGGATGGGACTTGTGCTGTGGTGGCTGCCGAGAGCTTCATAGTGCTGACTTTTAACCTCTTGCCAGCCATAATTTTACTACGAGTTTCCCTGCTGGCTCCCTGTAGATCTGCAGGCACGTTCAGTTTTGCTGTCTTTGTTGGGCTCATCTGACCAGCACAGCACCAGCGCCACTAGTGTGGTGCACTGTGTGTATTTGTGGAGCAAAAAAACTGCTTCAGGTCATATTATCCCTGGAAATGCAAATTTTGATCTTAATGAATTCTTTGGCTTAAAAGACAGGTTAATTATTATATCATTATGAGTCATTATATGATAAAATTATTCAACAAATGACCAGAAAGAAAAAGCATCAAAACAGGCAATTAGAGAGCACAGAGAGGAAGGTAGTGGGATGAAGGAGAGAGTCAAAACTTTTCGAGACCAGGTATGCTTTGGAGGCGTCCATCTGTCCTTTCCATCTGCTCCCAGTATCCAGATCCTAACCTGTGGTCTTTCCACCCGCTGGCAAGCTTCTCTGTAACTTACCATGTCTTTCTTTGATCATGGCCAAGGAGGAGGTTGGGAAAAGCCTGGGATCTGAGACAGGTCTGACATGGGGATGGGACCACAAGGAAGGGCAGCACTGGCAGACAGTTGGGGCAGAACTCAGCTTCTGGGAGGGCCGGCCACCCCCACAAGGACTCACAGCTGGCCAAATGCAAGCCCCACGGGGGCTGTGGGCCTGTCTTTGGAAACACACTGTGGAGCCCAAATGCCAGACTCAGGGGTTTGCACTCATTTCTCTAGGTGATGATTCAGACCCGCCCTGCCCTTGCAAACCATGCTCCCCGCTTGGAGCTACAGAGTGCGGGACACTCCCAGACTAGTGCTTCAAAAGCCTGCGCTGGTATTAGGATCCTGCTCACAGGAGACACTCAGTCTGGCTGCACAGACTGTGCCATCTCCCACCCATCTCTTCACTGCAGCAGTAACTTACAGGAAATTGCTTCGCGTCATCTTGCTCTGCGTGGGCAGGATGGACATTATCAGGCACGAGTTAGAGATGCCCACTGTTTCTGAATTGACCTTTGAGAAATGTTTTGAAAGAAAAGAAGCTATTGAAGAAGATTTGCAGCACTGTGGGTTCCATTGCGGAGCTTGGTGTTGTGGTCTGTGGACAATTACCTTTCAGGGAATGTGTGTAGCCCCTGGACATCAGCCCAGAGCCCTCCTCTAGCTCAGGCCTGGCAACTATGGCACCTCAACTTTGTTTCTGCAAGTTCAAGGGGTTGTGGCATTTTGTTTTCTTCTGAACTATAGCATTATCGACTCCTGGTGACTCTCCCTTCCAGACACAAGGTGAAGAGTGCTATTCCGTGTGCAGATTTCAAGTCCCTTAATATCATTAAATAAAGGACATGTCCCTCTTTAGCTTTGTCTATGTCTGGATGCTTTAGAGAAGTAGGAGTACTAGAAGTAACAAATCCTGGAAAAGTCACAAATACTCAAGAAATCTCAAGGTATCCTAGAGGAGTAATTTTATCTATATTAAAAAGTGTGCAAAATTTTGATCTTTGAAGTAAGTGTGCTGTGTCTGTGCCCTTGGGTTTCTTTCTGGACTCCTACAGCGGTACCATAGAAAGCTTCCAGTGCCTGTCTCAGTCGCCAACACATAGTAGGCGCTCAATATATGTTGAATGAATTTGTTGTCCTTTGTTTGGTGATTTCTGCACAGGGGTGTATTAAGTCTTCCCGCCCCTTTTAAAAAGAGCCTTGCTTTCCTTCTTACGTCAGGCAGGTCCTGTGGAGGTCCTTAGATACTCTAAGCAGTTTCTTAAAAGAACTAGTATAGGTGACTAGTTAAGCAAATTGGAACATTGCAAACAAAAGGTTCTCAATACCACTCCTGCCCACTCAAGTGTAGTTGTACGGATTTCTGCAGAAGATAACTGCTACAGAGGAGTAATTTACAACAGCAAAATTATGGTATGGGAAATGGCAGATCATCATCCTTCTCTTTGCTTTCCACCCTTTCCCTTCTCTCACCTTCCTTCCTTTTATAAACATTTACTGAATGCCTCTGAGAACCAGGTATGAGGGATATAGCGGTAAGTGAAACAGATGTAGCCTCTGCCTTCATGTAGCTGAAAGAATGGTGTGTGTTAGGGGTCAATCTTTAACCAAAGGCCTATAAAATAGATTTATCTGTGATGTGAGCCAGCTATATCATTGATTGGGATCCACCAATATTTTATATTTTTGAAGTCTTGTTTTTCAAATTACCAGGATTCTTTGGCAAATTGAGTATCACATTTGGGGGGTGGGGTTCTCCTTTTTCTTTTACATAAAATATATTGGTTTATATATCTCTGTACACATTATGATGTGCCTAATTTTCAGCAATTGATTAATGTTTCTGTATTCAATGTAGTTGACATGTCTATGAGAATTTGCATTTGTACTTCCTTTTGCACTTAAGTCATGGTATAAATGGTAGTAGTGTAATGGAGACTGCTGTGCTTATATTACTGATGTTGGTTTTCACTGTTTCTTCCTTGCTGCATGGAGAAATGACATTTCTGCTGTGTTGCAGTTAAGCAGGCTGGGGGACTGAGTTCCTGTTCGTGGGATATAGAAAAAGTGATACACAGCATTTCTAGATTGGATGTTCCAAGATGTTCCAAGCACTTACAAGATGTTCCAAGCACTTTTTTCCTTTATGTCCAGGCTGGAGAAGAAAAGTTTGGAGGAGGACTCTAAGGCCCACCTTAGGTGTTAGCTTCTTGGTTTTGTAACTAAGCTTTATTGCAACACAGCCATATGCATTTGTCTATGTGCTGCTTATGGCTGCTTTCATGCTACAGAGACAGAGCTGAGCAGCTGGGCCTGAAACCTCATGGCCTATAAAACCTAAACGATTTATTACCTGATCTTTTATGAAAAAGTAATTGTCATTCCTTAGGAGGTGACAGACACTGAATATAAGGAACGAAAGTTCCTGAATTGCTGTATGGAGCTGAGCCTCTCTTTCTCATTTTCCAGGACAATTTGTCTTCTAAGACTGTGACATGAGAGAAAAATAAACCCTTGACTTTATAAAGGCACAGATACCATGGGGTTGTTTGCTAGCATTATTTATAGTCGTGTGCCACTTAATAATGGGAATGCATTCTAAGAGTGTGTCCTTAGGTGATTTCAATTGTTCAAATGCTATAGAGTGTAATTACACAAACCTAGATGGTACAGCTAACTGCCACCCTGAGGCTACATAGTACAGCCTATCAGGATCTCATTGTATATGGGGCCCATCATTGACTGAAATGTTGTTAAGCAATGAATGACTGTACTCTTAAAAAAGAAGTTATTTTATTTAATAAAAATGACAGCGAACATTTATTAGGCATTTTTATCAGGTACTGTTCTAGATGCTTCGATATTCAGGTTCTCACAACAGCATATGGAGTTTTTGCTCTTCATGACTATTTCACAGATGTGGGAATGAAAGTCTTGTAATACGCCCAGAGCTTTAGTTGGTGAGAGAGAAGGGGGATTCATAACCAGGCAGCCTGGCTCCAGCATGCAGGCTCCTAACCCCCACTCTCTTCTCCATAGTTACATAACTTCCAGTCTCCAAGTTCTTTCTAAGATGCTATCTGAATTGGTTCTCACCACAGACTTCTGTAGGACGGGTGATAGTATGACCTCAGTGTTCAGGTGAGGAAGTTGATCTAGAGGAGGTTACTCGACGCACTAATGCAGAATTCTACCCAAACCCAGAGCTTCTGGCATCAGATCCCTGACTCTTTTGACTCCTCCATGGGGACACCAGTGGATTTTGGTGATGGCTCCATATTTGATGTAGAACGTTTTCCTTGGGTCTTGGTTTACATTCAAAATGTACCAGCCTAGCAAATCGCTGTTGGACATTAGCCCATCCTTGAACTGTCACCATAACAACATAGACATAAGGAGAGGAATGTGGGATGGGCAAAATTGGTGCCAGTCCGGGGAGGATAGAATTTTGTAGGGCTTGGGGGTGGACCAAGGAATGCCTCCTGGGTGTGTTTTGGCAAGTTCATTTCATGATATAGACTAAAAGTGGGAGAGAAAGACATTCCCTGAAAGGTCCCTGTCCCAGGGACCTTTAACATCCTAATTCATCCAGACCACATCTCTTTCCAACTTAGCACAACTTCTCAGGACCATATGCTGCTTTTAGGATGGTGTTTATCAAGATATGATTTTGAGGAAGGATTCTTTTTTTTAAAATATATATTTTTATTGTTATTTATGTCTTTTACATTTTGTATTCCCCTTGGGTAGCCCACCACCAATTCACCCGTGATCCATCTCCATGGTCCCTTGTGTTCTTTTCTATTCCATTTTGTGCCCTTTTCATTCCCTCCCTCCCCCCCCCCCCCCCCCCCCCCCCCCCCCCCCACTGATTGTCTCTTTCCCACCTGGCCTCCCTATAGTCCTGTTATAAGTGAAACCATTCGATATTTTTCTCTTTCTTTCTGGCTTATTTCACTGAGTATGATCCCCTCTAATTCCATCCATGTTGCTGCAAATTGCATGTGTTTATCTTCTTTTGAGGAAGGATTCTTATTAAAAATGCAGATTCCTGGGTCCACTCAAGCTCTATAGCATGAGACTCTTTGGAGGCTAGCCCCAGGAATCTGCATTGTCAGACCAGCAATGTAGATAATTATGGCATATAGTAGAGCTTGAGAACTACCACCTTAGAAGTTCATGGCAAATGAAAATAGTTTCCAGCTTTTACTTCTCCTTTTGTGGCCAAGTAGTTGGCTGGCTCACTTAAAAATCCTTAGCTGAACATTTCTGTGCCAGGCATATTTCCTCTCTGATCAGGTGGGTGTGGACAATGAGTGGGGTCATTTCCTACCTTCCTTTTTGCTGGGAAGGGTACCCATTAACTCTATCAGTTCTTTTCTCTAGAGAATCATTTTTAGAAAGGCACTCAGCATGGGTTCTCTGCTGTGCAATAGCACATCATAAAAGAGCTTTCCTTCTTATGATTTTTCATTTGTAATAGTTGAGAATTGGAACACTTCTGCTCTCTTCCTGCCTTGCCTTGGACAGACAGAGGGACCAGGACCAGGAGAGCTCGGGCCACCTTGGGGACATTTGTGTGCCCATCAGTCAACTTTTAGTGCCCACTTCTGTCTACCATCTCCCAGTCCAGGCACTTCTGGTGAATGCAGTGGAGACTTCTTCCTCCTCTTGTTGAACCCAAAGCTTCCAGGGTATGGAGGCAGTAAATTCACAAGAATTTAAGCTCTATCAACTCTCTGGTACATTCATTGCTCAGGAAGGGGCTGGAGGAAGCACATGTTCCGAGTGGTGGAGGTGGGCTGGGCATGAACCCCCTGAAAGAAGGGTGCAGGTCCCTACACAGCAGACTCACCAGCGGAGTCTGACTGGCATAGATATGCCATGGAAATGCACGGCCATTATTTCTAAGTAGATGAATAAAAAGGAAAACACTTAATAGGATGCAAAGGGAAAATGGTGCAAAGGGTATGATATTCCCTGGTGGAGGAAGACTTTGATGCTGACTCTGGAAGGGAGTGAATTTAAAGACATTTCAAAGGCAGTAGCATTGTAAGTCTTGGCTCAGACATCTTTGGCAATGCAGGTGTGCAGCTTCGGTGTGGATAGCCCCTTACCCTGCCACCCCAAGTGCCCTAACAAGCCAGAGAAGAATTTTCATGGGGCTTCTGGGTTGCAAATATGTCACTAAACCCTCTTTCTCTTCAGGGACCTTGTAATTTAAAACCGTGCCCCCTGCCCATTGACAAAACGTAGCAATAAAGAGTAAGGAGAGAGGGGGGGAAAAAACAAGGGATCAGAGTGTGAGACAGGTGCCCTGGGACTTTCATCGGCTCGTTCTTGGATCAACAGGCCTGATTCCTTCCATGAGGGAGTGGGGATGGGGTCACAGGATGGTGCTTTGCCCCCAGGAAGTTTCGTACATGGTGTGCTCAGCTTTGATTCTATTTTGTGGGTTTCCTCTTTTTCCCTGGTACTGTGGTACCCCCATTGGCAAAGACCGAGGGAAAATTATGGGGCCTAAGAGACAAAGTTGGAAGGCCAAAGTTTCCAAAAGTTGAGAGTTTCATCAGAACACAGTCATACCTATTCATTTACGTGTTGTCTGTTTTTATGCTACAACAGCAGATTTTGAGTAACTGCAACAGAGATGGTGTGCCCTGTAATGTCTAAAATATTTCCTATCTGGCCATTTTGCCAGCACCCCTAGATTTAGATCTCTAGAACTCACATACGGTAGTATCAATGCTTAGTCTTGAAGTGACATGCATCACTCCAGAATGTTCACATGACCTCACTCAACCACTAGGGGCTTGGAAGTACATCCAGGGAGGGAAATAACCAGAATATTTGGTAATTAGTGCTGCGAATGCAATCACCTATGTTTTGATCTCAGTGTTAGGTGCTAGACATAGAAAGATAGGACAAAATCTCTGATCTCAAGGAACTCATGGAATGCCAGAATTTGGGGGTTGGGGCCCAGCTAAATATAAAGTAGATTCAAGTGTCCTTCCCTGAAATGTGTAGACTCTGCCTTGTCTAAATTGCCTGAGATGGTAGATGTTTACTCAGCTTGCTGGTAGCCAGACCTGAGCACTGGACGGCTTGGCAGGCAGTGGGGGTGACAGATTCCCCTGATGAACATTTATATCAATAATAGAAGGGTTGTTTAACAGGAATTCTTAAGGAAAGATGAGATAATTTCATGTTTTGATATTCATAAAATTGATTCCGTGGAAGCAAGAGCTCTGCAGTGCATATTATTGCTGCTGTAATTTTGGCAAAGATGTGATTCAAATTGGCAAAGTGTCTGGGAAGGGGAAATCCATTCAGGAGAGAGAAGGTGGGCTGGCCAGGAAGCAGAGGCCAGGAGCCAGGCTGTGGTGGCCCTGAGACAGTCGGGCGGTGGTCCAGGAGCCTTCCCTTTGGAAGGACAGGCAGGAGAGGGGGCTGCGGGTGGCAGAGGCTGAGCGTGCTAGAGTGCCAAAGCGGGGGAGGGGGCGGGAGTGCTTGGGGAGGGGAGCGTGCGTGTGTGTGGGGAGGGAGAGACATTTAAACATCGTAGGAATGAAGGATAAATTTAAAATCCATCAAGTGGAGTTGAGACAGAATGACAACGTGAGGAACATGAATCACTCTTTCTAGGGACCCACCCAATGGTTAGAAATACATTTTCCTCCTTCATTTCTCCTCCCTACCTGGACATCCATCCTGGATCCTCTGCCTTTTTCCTTTCTGCAACCTTGACCCAGCCTTCCTGGCTGAATATCTGGTGGTGATCAGCGTATCCTTGGGGGCTCCAGTCCAGCCTAACTGAGTCTTTGGGGTACGGTGCTGGCAGGGCTGGGAAGACCAGTTTAGATGCTAGAAATGCAAGAGGAGACAAATGAGGACCATATCTTTGGGCCCACTCTCCAGGGAAGTTGGGTCTATTTAAAGTCACATCAGTGTTATCACATCAACAGTAGGATCACCTTAATCTTCTCTTTCTGCTTCCTTAGGGTAGATGCCGGAAGAGGCGTCTATGAGTTCAGCTTGGTGTATAGAAGCTGTATGATTAGCGCGGTGAAAAAAAACCTCAAGGTGGGATTTGGGGGCAGAGTTTTCTCCTATGAAAGCACTGACTTTTATTGGCACCCTGGGCACAAGTACCTCTCTGGACCTCAGATCCCTCACCTATAAAATGATATGGTTAGAATAGCAATGCAGGCCAGAGAAGGCAGGCAGGGTCTGAGGGCAGCACCCTGGAACACTCGCCTGTGAGCCCAGCACAGTCCCCACAGCAGCGAGGAACCACTAGGCACTGGCTGAGGGATGTGGGTGCCAGGGATCCTCTGAATATGCTCATCACTTGGCAATTAGCGCCAAGGGCTCATGTTTGTGTCCCTCGTGCCACCTGGGATGTGGCTTGGATTATGGGTGGGGAAGAGGCTGGGAATT
Organism: Scalopus aquaticus; assembly: GCA_004024925.1. Lineage (NCBI taxonomy): Eukaryota > Metazoa > Chordata > Mammalia > Eulipotyphla > Talpidae > Scalopus > Scalopus aquaticus. The sequence continues at coordinate 35,230 of PVIJ01009392.1, forward strand.
CAGGTGTTGGGCTTTTGACTGAGTGAGACAGATATCTGTGAAAGGCAGTAATTTCAAGTTCTTTCAAGCCAGAAGGCCTCTCCCCCAGAATGCTTTCTGCATCCCAAGAGTTCCCTGAATCCTCCGTGTACCTGCTCTTCTGTGCTCCTCTCCTACCTCCACCCTGCAAGCTCTGTCTAAACAGTCTCGGAGTCATTTCCTCCACAAAGCCCTGGCTAGCACCCCCACTGGGGGCAGCTGCCCTTGCTTATGAGCTCAAATGGGGAGCAGGCCCACCTCCATCACCACACATCATATCTGTGGTCAAAATCAGTGTTCTTCCTGTCTCTCCCACAAGGAAGACGCCCATCTTGGTGCACCCGGTGCCTGGCATATGGTAAGCCCTCAGTGTTCACTGAAACAACACGGCTTTCAGAGACAAATTGGGCCATGTCCTCCTTGGCACAGAAAAAGAAGAGGAGGTTCCAGGGAGCAGTAGAGGCCCCTAACTTCCAAACTGCCCTGCCCTCCCCATGATGCCGGCATCAAGTAAGGGAAGGGACCCCACAGGGGAACCAGTTCTCAAGACTCTCTCCTGGGACTAGGGAGGGGTGTTAGAGTTAGGGCAGCAGGTGGGACTTCCCTAGAGAAGTAGAGACGCCCCAAAGAGGAATGCCTTCATCACAAGTGGGAGGGAAGAGTTAGCTACCTGTCCCAGATGGGACTGAGAAAGACAGGCTTTAGCATTCTTCAGTCCTCATCCTGGCACCCTGAGGCTTTTATAATGGGTGCATATGTTATTTCTTTCACCTTGATCTTCTGCAGTAGGCAGTGAAGCCCCAAATCTCTGGCTACCCAGCACCTGGCTCCCAGTCTGGTCCGCAGTGGAAGCTTCTGCATTAACTATCCTTTCTTGAGCTCCTGCTGTGTGTGTGTGTTTCTGGGCTGGACTTGGAATTGTGTGAGCCCGCATCACAGCCTGCCCTGGAGTCCATCTCAGTCATTAATCTCTTTCTCTTTTCTATTTCCCTCATGCCCACCCCTTACCCAACCCTTCCACCCCTTATCTCTCGCCCGCCCCCCTCGCAGAGCAATGTTCTGTGATGGTGCCCGAGATGCGTGGACTGAGTCCCGGCCGCAGGCTGCCCGAGCCAGCCCCCTGCCCGGCCGCGGGGAGCCCTGAGCCGGGAGCCACCGGCTACCGCCGCCGCCACGTGCTGGCGCTGCCTGAGGAGGAGGCATGGCGGCCCCAGCAGTGCGCCCTGCTCGAGGCCGAAGCATCGGAGGAGGTGGGCATGCTGCCAGCCTCCCCGCGCACTGTGGCCTCCGGCTTCGACAACTTCTTCCCGGTGCAGGAGGGCGAGGGCTCAGGCTGGGAGGGCTCCAGCCCCTTTATCCCGGTGAGCCCCGAGGTGATGAAGCGGCGGCGTGGGGGCCTCATCGAGCAGCGCGACATCATCAAGGCCCACGAGGCGCACAAGATGCAGAGCACCCCGCAGGCCCGGCGCAAAGAGTGGGAGTGAGTACCGCGGAGGGCAAACTGGGAGCTGGGGCGCGAGGGAACTTGGGTGCTGGGAGCCGGGGTGCACGGGGGCGGGGAGTGGAAGCAAGCCCTCCCGGGGGCCCCACGGGAAAGGATGGGCGCCAGGAGACACATGCATTTGTCTCTGCTACCACTGATGAGGATTCGGGCCCTCCAAAAGCCCCCCTTACGGCCAGCCGCGTCTTTCTCATCAGCTGTATGTAGACTGTACCAAACCTCACTGCGTCTACAAGCTGGCAAATGGAGAACAAATCAAGCTTGCACCCCAAACACGCCCAGTTTACTAACAGCCTGTGGAGAAAGAAGTGGGGTCTGTTTCACACTCTTGACTACCGTGAAGCGAGCTCTGTAAAAAATGGAGAGGCCACTAAAACGCGAGTTATCGCTCTCATCAGTCTTTCCTTAATTGCCGCTGCCCTTGCTACCTCTGGCAGCAAGTCTTCAGCGGATGCAGGAGCTTCACCAAGAGCGGTGACCCCCACACCCACCTCATGACTTTACCTCTGGTCTATTTGTGTTGAGTGAAAAGAGTTTGTGTTCTGTCTTTTACCTAGTCCATGTGTGTTGAGACCTTGGGTTTTTATTGCTAGGAGTCAAAAATTTAAAAAGATATTTCATTGAATTCTCAATCACCCATAGAAGGATGTTTTGCCTTTTGAATGTCAATGTTTATTCTGTATGTTTGCATGACATGTGGTCTGTAAGTCTTTCTTTCCTTTTGCCTTAGACAATAGAGACCTGTTGGATGCCATCGAGTTCAAAGAAACTATCAGTAGGTGTTATTGATGATGGTGGTCGTGGCAGAATTTACCTACCTGATTGGGTGGACATTCTGGATGGGGCAAATGGGGGTCTTTTCCTAGAATTGTTAATTTGTTTGTTAGTTCATTCTTTGATTCAGCAAGTGTAGGGCTGATTTGTGCAGGGGTCCTGGGGTTCAAAGAGGAGTTGGGCTCCCAACACTAAACAAATCTCTCCTGTTATTCATCTCCCAGTGCTATTTGCCTCCTGTAGTTCTAAGTGCCAGCCATATCCTAATGTGTGATTCATGTGAATTCTCACCACTACTATGTAGTAAGTACAGCTATTTTCCAGATTTAAACAGAAAGGCAAAGAAAAGTGAAGTGACTTTCTCAAGGTCACCCCAATAATAACTGTGATCTGAATCTGATTGGTGTTTTGAACGTACCCTCCTGGTTTTCATCTTTTAACCATATGGCGTGGTGCCTTCCAATCCAGCTCCTGCAGTACTCAATTTACCTCAAACATCCATTGAGATGTCATGGCAAGAGGGCTGGCTTGCGGGGGGCAGTGTTCGAGAACTTGGGTCTCATCCCTAGGGTGAGCTCTCTAGTGGTACAACCTCCAGTCAGTCACCTCATCATGCCTTTGAAAAATGAGTAGAAGGAAGGAGATGGCCATTTGAATACCATGCAGCTTTGATGGTATTTCTTAATGAAAGTGCGTATATTTTTGTGTACCTCCATCCTGAGCAACCTGGGTACAGAGATTGTCTTGCATATTCTTCATATCACTCGGTGCTTATTATGTGACCTCAAGAATCCCTACCATACTCAATGTGACCAACAGTGTGAAATGGACTCTTAGGTTTTTCTCTCAGTTAACAATCAGAGAACATATAGAACTAGTACCAGCCACTGTTTGGGTTATAGTGGGGCTGGTTTGGAACAGTGCTTTCACCCAGACAGCTCCCTGAGAAGGTGAAACAGTACAGACATACCCATGACCTTGGGACAATGTCAACCTTCTTGGGTGTAGTAGAGGAGGAGGAACCCGAAAGGAGGAGAGAAAGGGTGGCTAAGGAGGTAGAAAGTCAGAGAGCACAGGGACAAAGAAGCAAAGAGAAGAGTGTGTTCTGAAGGGAGGAATAACCACCTATGAGGGGTGTTGCTGAGAGCTCAAATGAAGTGAAGAAGGATAAGGACTCTCTGGTTTTGGCAACAGGGGCGCCATTTTGATGAGGTGATGGGACCAGGGCACAGTTGGAATGGGTTGTAGAGAAAATAGAAGGTGAGAGAGGTGGTGATGTTGACTTCCCCTCTCTGCTCCCAGCACGCACAACCTCATTACTGTAGTCCCTTTGGCCATATCCATGGTTTGCACCTCTAGTCTATTTTCCTCACCACTCCAAACTCTCTCTTCATTGGGCTCTGTGAATTCCTTAATTGGACGCACTTCCCACCCTTGCCCAACTCCCTGAATCCTAATAGGACAATATTTCAAACTCATTTTCTACCAGCAAAGGAAAAATCCTCTACATCTTCCTCCCTTCTCAGGACATTCTTGTCACCTCCTCATTCTCAACGGAACCAGTCTCCATCTTGAGAACACTACTTGACCTGCAGGCACCTTCCCTGGTGGTTGCCTTCTCTCCCACACTGCCTCATGCTCTTGGAACCTGGAGGTAGAGTAGGTGTCTACTTGCTCCTTCTTGTTTCCAGATCTTGTGTCCATATCCTCTGCCTGTCCCCAAATCGCCATCACTGGAGCTCGTGTCCCCAGGCAGGGACGCCTCCCACCAGCTGCAGTCACTGCCCATCAGTCCAGGAAGATTGAGGCTTATTGCCCCTCAATCTCTTTGGCTAGTTCCTCTTCCCTTTCCTACTCCCCAAACATTGGAGGGCCCAGGTCTCAGTCCTCTACCTGTTTCTTCTTACCCGCACTTCCTGCTGATCTCACGCAGTCCCAGACTGTCAGTTACCACCACAGATGAGTGTCTCCTGTATTTGCATCTCCAGCCGAGACCTCTCCCTGAATTGTGGATCCCACCCACGTAATGAGCATCATCACTCGCGTATAGTCAACTCTGTAGTCAACTCTAACACAATATATCCAACAGCAAAGTATCCATTCTTCCCCAAATCCGTTTCTCCTTCTATAGTCTTCCCTATATGGAGCTTACATTCTTTTATTGCTTGGGCCAGAAATGTTGGAATCACTTTGATTTTTTTTCTCTCTCACACTTGACACCCAGTCTTCCCAATCAGCACTGATTCTCCCTTCAAAATGTATCAGATCACATTTCCTGACGTCTGCCACTACCTCCCTGGTCCAAGCCACTTTGAAAAATAAAATTTTATTCCACAGACTCTTCGATGGCATTTAATAGGTGCCCAGCATTGTTCTACATACTTTATTTAATTCATTTAACCCTTGTAATGGTTGAGGTGGTATGATTAACCCTGTATTTGCACAGAGAGTTTGAATAACTTGCTCAATCAAAAGAATTATTGCAACCTCCTCTTGACTAATTAACCTGCCTGCTAGAGTCTGTTATTCCCACTGCTGCTAAGGACCCTGTTTTTCCTTTTTTTATGATTTATAAAGAAGTTAGAAAGATAGTACATAGCATTTCCATGAGTGTCTTCAGAAGAATATCACGTAAGTCTTGTGCTCAGAACTCTCTAGGCACTTTGCATCTCACAGAGAAAAACCCACATCCTTACCCCACCCTACAAGGCCCTGCATGATCTCCCTCCCATATCTCTGAGACCTCCTCCCACCTCTCCAAAGATGCACAAGCATCCTTCACTTTATTTTTTAATCTTTCCCCCACTTACTCGGTTCCAGCCGTACTAACCTATACCATTTCTTGGATATGTCCAGATCACTCCTTGCCTTGGGGCCATTTCCTTTGCTGTGCCCTCTGCTGAAATATTCTTTCCCCATAAACCCTCAAGGCCTATCCCTACTTTCTTTAGGTCTCTGCTTAGAGAGACTGTTCCCATCACCCCACATAGAACAAGGTTCCCCCTTTGTCACTCTCTTTTTAGTTTTACTGTCATTTCCCCAACACATATACACACATAAACATGCAAATACAGAGATACACACATCATTTATCATTTGTGTGTGTGTGTGTGTGTGTGTGTGTGTGTGTGTGTTTGTTCCCACACTAAAGTATCAGCTTCCTGTAAGGAACTTTGTCTTATCCCCAGAGTATAGAACAATGCCTTGTATGTAGTTGGCAAAATATTTGTTGAATGAATGATGAAATGCGTGGCCTGGGGTATTGATGCCCATTCCAATCAGGCAACTTCCAGGGAAAGAAGCCTCTGAGTTCCCTGAGTCAGCCGTGCAGTTGTACAGGTTGCTGACTGCACAAACCCCTCCTGCCCAACAGTCAGCAGAGGAAGAGGGGAATCTGATCTCCTCCCTCCTGCAGGGATGTGCTGGGCCTTGTGTCTACTGTGCATCTTGGAGAGATCGAACCTCATGGCATCTTGTCTGGCCTTCTGTCTTCTCCAATTTACATTCTATAGACACTGTTCTCCTGACACAGGGGCAGGGCAGCCTGCTCTAGTCTCCATGCATGCATTTGCTAGAGCGGGAGATCAGGAAGAATGCTCTGTCAGTGGCTTGCAGCTTCCTGCTCCCCCTCAACTCCTGTCCTCACGCCCACTCAGCTGACAGTGCACAGTGCACACACCAACTTCGCAACCCCTGCCTCCTTGGCACTGACTCAGGTCTCTGGGGATGCATGAAGAAGACTAGAAACCAGGGGGGTTTCCAGCATCTTGTACCTTTGGCTGGGTGAGCCTCATGCTGGAAGGGTGAGCAGTGGGGATGTAGGAGGATCTCAAGGAAAAGAGCTTCATTTTCTTGCAGACACATTGTAGGAAATTCATATAAAGTAGGTTTTCATGTGCAGAATATAATTTCCTAGAGACCTTGGGGGAACACTAAGCAGTCCTGGCGTACCAAGTTTTGTGGCTTTCGTGAGTGGGCCTGAAACCACATTTTACCATTATTTCAGAGAATCCTTCCAGCCTACAAATGTTTTCATAGTTGCTATCTCATCTGACCCTCACAGTGACCCTATAGACGAGCTATTGTTATTCCTAATTTACAGAAGAGAAGACCCAGACCGGAAGTTAGAGGTGGTGCCCAGGCAAGTTCTGACGGCCACCATTTATACCATTTATTGAGTCTTGTCATTGTGCTTGGTGCTCGGCCTGTATTATTTATTCCAATGGAAATCATAGGTACTATTATAAAGAATAGAAACATTTCATGGGGGACTATTATTGCATATGGATTCAGAAGAAAGGAAATTATGTGTAACTTTAAAGTCTGCGTAGGTTGGTACAACTTACTCTATAAAGGGGGACGTGGTATTTCCATAATCATAGTTCTTATCACGCTGTATTGTAATTGCTTGTTTACATATCTGTGCCCCCACTAGACTGTAAAGCAGAGAAATTGTCTGCTCCCCATTGTGTCTCCATCACTTAGCACAGAGCGCGGCACGTAATCAACACTTAGTAGATATTTGCAAGATGAAAAAAAAAAAAGGTGAAGTGATTTGACTCATCCAGAAAGTCAGGTTTGATCAGGGGATGTCAGGTGCGCAGAATCACGGAGCTGGCGAGGATGCACCCCGAGCTCCCGATTTCTGTGTCTATCTCCTTCCACTGAGACGTTGGCCCATGTTTTTGTCTCCTGTCGTGACTACACCGAGCAGGGCAAACCTCAGGAACCCAAGTCCTGTTAGCTGGTGTTGACTGCCCTAGTGCCAACTATGGGGCCTTAGCAGTTTGTCTCTGCAGCTTTTGAAAAAAAATGTATTATTTTTTATCGAGGTTGCTATTGAGACTACTGTAATGATTTAGGGGTATGGGTTCACCCCTCTTGAGATGCCCAGACCCACCACCAGAGCACCCATAACCCTCCATCAGAGTCCTCTGGTTCCCCTCCCCTTTTTGCTCCTTTCCCCACCTTCCCCCGGGAGAGCTTCAATTCTGCCGTCAGGTTTCTAGGGTTTGTTTAGATTTATTTAGTTTTGTCTGTTCCTTTGTTTTGTTTCTTTATATTCCAGATAGGAGTGAAATTATCGAGACTTGTCTTGCTCCTTCTGACTTATTTTGTTTAGCACAGCGCCTTCCACTTCTGTCCGTGTTGCTGCAGTGGCGGGCATTCATCCTGTTACGGCTGAGTAGTATTCCATCACGGGTTTCTACCACACCTTAGTCCCCTCATCTGTCTTTGCGCACTTAGATTATTTCTATAATTTGATGATTGTAAATCGTTCTGCAAGGAGCACAGGAGAGTGTTTATGCCTTTGAATTGGTGTTTTTGTGTTCTTTGGTTAGATATTTGGGATTTTTAGAGGAGCAGTGGGTAATAACCCTTACCTTGTTGGTCTGCTGTAAATCTTTACCACATTTATTAGATCACTTCAGTATTTGGTCCTCAAAGTGTTGGTGAGCCCAGGGCTATTCCGGGTCTTTCTTCTCCCTGCCTAGTCTCCCTGGGGGACCTCAGCCTAGTCCATGTATCTTCAGATGACTCCTAAATGTAGATTTCCCAAGAACCCTCCACTCCTGTGGCCAGATGCTAACCTGGCGTCTCCACGCTGGTCTAACGAGCACCTGAAATGTAACCTGATGACAGCCAAACTCGAGATCTTCTCCTGACCCAACCCGGCCCTTCAGCCTTCCCTGTCTCAGGAGTGGCAGATGCTGATCTCCATCCAGTAGCTCAGGCCAGTGGCTCACCTTAGCCTTTGTTTCACTCTTTCCCTCCCCCGCTGCTGGGCAGTCCAGTCGGCAGCAGCGCTCCCAAACATCTCCTGACTTTGAACTCTTCTCCATCCCCACCTCTCCAGTCTCTGCTCAGCCACCTCCTGGGGCCATTGCCTGACCTTCTAATTACCCTCTCTCCTTCTAGCTTTGTTTCCCTGTAATCAGGAGTGCGTATTCATATAATAGAAACACTTAAAAAGGATGTAAGTCAACTTGTGACTCTGACAGAACTCCCCTCGGCACTCTGGGTACACTCTGAGGCCCCTCCCTGCCCCACCTGATCCTTGGTGACTTCTGACTTGATAACTTGCTCCTAGCTCCCACACTCCTGCCCGCTGGCCTGCTTTAAAGGCCAGGCCTATGCCTCCAATGTCTCTGCCTCTCCCCTCTGCCTGGAATGTCCTTTCTCCAGCTTATAACAAGGTTGTTCCATTCTTGTCACTTAGACCTTGGTTTAAATGAGACTTCCTCAGAGTGGTTGCCTTTTGCCACATAGTCTAAAATATCTCCTGGGAACTCTGGGTCTTGTCCCCTCTGCAGATGACCACCTTCCCCCACAAAATTAGAAGTACCACACTGCCCTGTTCACTGTGTCGTCCTCTGCTGGGAGCAGTGCCCCACCCCGTAGTTTTCAGTGACCATTTGTGAATGAATGAATGATTGCATGAGGGCTCAGTGGGCAGCGGGGCTGGCTAGGATTATGATACAGAGGCTCACCCAGCCCCCGACAGCCCCAGGCTATTGCCAGTTCTTGCCAGGGCCCTCGAGACACCTGGGACTGTAGGCGGAGATGGGGTCCAAGCTGGGTTGGGAGACTCATGGACTGTGAAAACCTGGGTGAGTTAAGTTGCAGGCTGTTTGGACTGCATCTTCCTTTGCATCTTTGATCGCCATGAACCATGCTTGAAAAAAAATCCTACCTTTCTGTGCTTCATTTTACTCCTTTGCCAGATGGTGGATGAGGACAATGATCATTTTGAATTGTTGTGAACAGCGTGGACTCAGTACATTTGTTTGCGTACTTTCCCCTACTGACTGTTTCCTTGAGTCTAGGAGCCCAGCACCTGCCACTGCTTCTATAGCAGGGTGTCAGAGATTTACTGAAGCCCCTGGTGCAGGGGTGCAGTGAGGAGGTGCAATCCGCTGTGCATGTCAGTAGACCCCAGCAGCTTTGGGGTGATTGAATGAGGAAATTCAGTGTTCAGTACACGGTGACACTCAATGCATATCAACTCTCCTTGTCATTATTGTTTTTATCATCATCACCATCTCATCTCGCTGCCTCATTTACAGATGTGGAAGCTGGGTCTTGAGCACTGGTGCTTGCATTCTTCAAAGTCTTTGCAAGGTTGGTGGACGATGGAAGTGAAAGGAGAACCCAGCCCTGTAAACACCACCCATTCATCTCATACCACAAAGCCGAGCTGACCAGAGGGCTGTTGGGGGCGGGCTAACCAGATTATGGGAATCAACAACTCAGACATCCAACCAGCACCCTTATCAAAGTGAACATCAGCCACAAATTCTGTAAGGAAACAATTTCCAGTTGAATTTTCAAAGCTATCAGGTCAGTTTTTCTCTGACCTCTCGGAAGGCTAACCTCGTGCAGATGGAGTGAGACTGAGTGGAGATGTCTTTCCACAAGCTACCTCTTGCTGGCAACAACAGGCATCATTTGGTTTAGTTCCTAGAATACTAGGCTCCTAGAAATGTCACTGTCGGAAGGATGCCTGGGTAGAATTTGTTCAGCTGACTAGAAGTGCTTTGCTGGATGGACTGGTACTTTCATACCATTTAATTTTGTACCTTTTAGGAAAGACAGCAAGTCTCAAAGTCCCCACAGTCCCCACTACTCTGTCCAGCTGGAGGACCGATTCACTTCTCTAGAAGGTACTGATGGCTCTGCAGGCACTTGGTGTGCACCCCTGTGGAATCCAGTCCCCTTGCAGGAGCTCTGGGTTGGAGTGTAACAGACCTGCAGGAAGCACAGCCCGTGCTCGCAGAACACAGCACTTATGAGGCAGCCACACTCTGCGCTCTTACTTGCCCAGAGGCAACATCCAGAGAACTGGGCGCCCTTGGGCACTGCCACAATTCAGGTGACCCCTAGAAATCTATTTAGGATGGACTCTCTGGGGGAACTTCCTCACACGTCCTTGAATTTTCTGTACCTCTCCTCTGAGGTTTGAAAAAGGGTCTCCTCGCAGGTCTGGTCTGTAATAGCTTTTCTTTCTCTACATTTCCCTTTCCGGATCTTCCAGCTGTTCCGTGAAAGCTGCCCCTAGAGGCCAGGTGTGGGGCTAGCAGGTGGGGAGTGTGAGCAGTGGGGTGGTCTTGTGCAGGTGCAGGGCCGGGCTCAGTGGCGACTCCCCTCTCAATGAGCGAATGCATAACTCCCCTGCTTAGAGGAAGCCTCTGGAAGCGCTGAGAGAAAGCAGATGTGCTTGCACCTTTGGAGCACAGAGCCAGCGCTTAGTGGGGCCACATGTTTCTCCCTTGTCCTGGTTCTTCACATGGAGACAAAGTCAGGAAGGAGGAGGCAGGGGAGGAGGCTGTCACTCGTAATGCTAGTGTGCTCCTGTGCCCAGTATCACACTCTGCTTCATCTCCAGCACCATCCGAGTCGTCCCCATTTTGAGGGTCAGGCAAGCCAGTCTCCTCCCCCACTGCTCTACTCTCCAGCATCAGCCATGACTGGGTATCTTCAGGAGACTGTTCAGTCTGCTGAACTTGCCAAGGTATGAGAGATTCTGCTCTGTGCTACCTTAAGACAATGGGAAAAGCAGTGCCCTCTAGTGCCAGCTGTACAATTTGTTACACTTTCCCTCTTTTTTCTAGTTAATTTTTTCCTGTTTTATGGTTCCCCCATGTGGTCATTTCTGTGTACTGCAGATAAAGCCTCTTGGAAGATTTTCTCAAGTCAGGGACAGCGTGTCATAGATAAGGACACTGAAGCCAGATGGACTTGTAGAGCAAGGGAAGTGCTGGGGATTCTCGTCTCAACTGAGGGTTTCCCATCTCCTCTGCCCTGTCCTGACTCTTCACCCGCAGAGAGCTCACTGGACATGTAGCTACAGATGAGTCAAGGGTGATTCAAAGTGATGGATGAAAGGAAAGGAAATATTGAGTGCTGAAGAGCACGTGCATATGTGTAAGGGTGTGTGTGTGCACATGCGCGTGAACACGTACACACACACACACACACACACACACACACACACACACCCCTGCAGCTTTCCAAGCACCGTGATAAACAAGACCCGTAGAAACACCATCTTACATAATGGCTTATTTCATGTTCGGGTGAGAAAACGGAGGCGTACTGCCTGGGGCCCCGCAGGCCAAGAGCTCTGACCCTTGGATCCTCCTGTTTTCAGCCTGTCTTAGGACCACACGGCGACTGCATCCCTCACCTTCCCACCATCTTCTCCCTTTTCTCTTCTGTTGTGGGCCCCTCTCACCATCTTTCTCTTTTGCTCTCCAAAGCCCTGAGTGGAGGAGATGCAAATACATGTAGGGCCGGGGCCCATTTTTGCCCCTCTTTCTTCCCCCCTCTTCTAGCCAGGGAGGCTCCGTGGAGTAGGCTTGTGCTCCAGCACGGTCTGCCCTGTTGCTTTCAGAGCGCAGCCTCATGCCCCAGGGCTTAGTGGAGGGACACCCACTTCCTACCCAATGCTGAGAGGTCAGGAGGCAGTGAGGTAAACCTTTGCTTGGGGACAGTTTTCTGGGGTGGCCTGACATACCTGGGGCGGCTGTGCTGGTGCCAGTCCCTCTGCACCTCCCCCGCCTCATCCCGACCACCCTTCTCTGCAGCTCCCATCTGTCCCTGCTCCCTTCCTCGCGTTTCTCTGCCTGAGTCAGGAAGAACTTGTCCCTCTCTCTTCCCTCTCTCCCTGTCCTGACAGTGGAGCATAGTACATGTCGGGGTCTGTATTTTGCTTTTATCCCTTTGCTTTTTTTAAAATTAACACTGTTATCCTGGGTATCTTCCTTGGCAGCTTCTAGAAAGATGTTCCCAACGCGTCTCTCATGCTGCATAGTATTCTGTTTATTTCCGCCGTCTTTCTCAACAGGGGTTTCCAGTAGCTTTGCAATTATGAACAAGTAGCTGAAGCCACCCTCCAGGCTTTTAGGCTCTCATTGTGGGCTAGGACTCAGAGGCGCTCGCGGAAGGGCCTTCCCCACACCACACCCTCACCCTGGAGGGCCCCTGCTGCTCCCCAGCACCCCTCCTCTCATCTCAGCCTCAATTGATATGTGAACTTTCGCCGGCTGTGTTTTCTCTCTGACCACGCCGGAGAGTCCCAATGAATTAGTAATGAGCCCGCAGGAATCAGAGCAGTGGAGCCATTAATCGTCACTCAGTGTCTCCACCTCTCCTGGGCGCTAATTAGCACGCTGACAGCTTCAGTTTTATCTGGAGCCAGAGCCAGGCTTCAGGGCCACGGTGGCTCAGCTTGTGGCATCCGGAGCAGAGGGGGGACCCTGGGTGCCTTCCTGGGTGGGGTGGGGGCTGCCTTGTAGAATTCAGACTTCCTTCAGGGAACCTATTTGCCTGGGGGAGGAGGAGTGGATAGAGATGGGCCAGGGACATCCAGGGGAGGCTGACCAGTGTGTGCTGTTTTTGGGCCCAGGTGAGGGGTGTATGGTTCTGGCTCTGTGCAGGTGACACTTGCTGAGCTGTGCTGGGCTCTGGGAGGAGCCCTGCCTTCACACCACCTCCCGGAGCTAGGCAGGTGGCCCAGGAAGATTGCCTCGACATATTAAGCCCGCAGTTCTCTTCATAACATGTTACTCCCTAGAGGGGTGGCATAGGTGCCACTCCTGCAGGGCTGCTCAGGAAATGTTTCTGTGAAACAGATGGCCACTGAGGAGCCGTGTGACCCTGGCCAAGTCCCCTCACTAATCTGGGCTCTGTTTGTCATGTGAATTACAGGAGGCCACATTTTGACCACTGAGGCGGTGTGGGCAGATGGCTAAGAGCACAAATTGTCAGGCCAGATTGCCATTTTCAGTTTTGCATCACCTAGAAGCTGGGTGACTTTGGGCAAATCATTTCACCTCTGGGTCTCTGCTTCCGCATCCCTTTATTACTTAGCTAATCTTAGTTTGATATATAGGGAAACTGCAAATTATTTTCCCTCATGTTTGTAAGCTGTTTGACAGGTGGACTCAAGATAAATCTTTTAAGTTCACTGGCTGGGACTTGGCCCTCTTCCTCCCCAACACCCTCCCTTAACCCCATCTTCCCAGTAAGCTATGAGTCTCCCTGCGCCCTAAGAAAGACCCACATCCTGTGGGTTCGGATGCAGAAGCTTGACTCTGAGAAGCCCACCCTCTGTTCTTCCCTCCCCAGGACACCCGTCCTTTCTCCCACTCCCTCTGGGGCCCTCGCCCCCATGCTGCTGCAGGATGGGAGAAGGCTTGGCGGGCTGGTTCCGAGGTGTGTGCTCTGGTACAGGGACAGGGGTTATTGTGCGGGATCTTTAAGGAGGGGGAGCTGCTGGGATGAGCATCTGGGTAAAGGAAGGCAAGGAAGCATGACTAGGCAGAGGGAGAAGTTGGGCACTTTCTTTCAGCAAAGGCCCCTGGTAGGTGAGATGGGGTCTCTGAAGCAACAGTGGTCTTCCAGAGTTGTCAGAGGACAAAGAGGTCAGTCATTTCTATTCCTCTTGAGCCAGTGGATGCAGACTTCTCCTGGAGCTGTCATGTCCTTGGTGCAGGTGGCCAACTTTAGCCAAGGCCTCTCCTGGGGCAGGTGACAGTTCTGTGCCTGATGCGGTAGACTGCCCTGTGGCTATGGTCAGGACCTCATCCCTGAGGGAGAGGGCACATCCAGCATCTACTGCACCACTCGGGGGCTGCCTCGTCGCAGCCCCTGCATCCTACAGAAGGGAGGCCCTTGTGGTGGCGCAGGCTGGCCTTGCCTCTGCGCAGAGAACCTTTTGGAGCACCAGCTGGGACATGTGGCCCCGAGGGTACTCCTTTGTTGGGAGTGTTAGTTTGTCTGCTCTGACCTCTCCACAGCGTGGGGAGTGTTGGGGCCTCTCCTTCTCATCACATTCATCTGCCCTGGTGTCCAAGCTTGCTCTGCCATCTCAGGCTCCTCTGAGAAGTTTCAGCAGCAGCAGAATTCAGTAGAAAGGGAAAGTATGGAATGAGGTAGACCCTACCTGTCTCTCAGTGACCAGGCACATCTTTCTGGGATTGAGAACAGGAATGTCTCAGGGTTGTTTTGTCTATGCCTTCACCTTTGCCCATGAACTTCATACACTTTATGCTCTTGTGATGTGCTTGATGGCATTTTTTGATAGCGTGTGCTATTAGCCTCTGTTTTTGTCAGTTCAGGTTGCTCTAATACAGTGATTTCTCACAGTTGGAGACCTCGGAGGCTGAGACCTGGGGCCTGGTGGTCCGGTTCTGGTGACGCTCGCTTAAGGGTGCAGATAGCCACCACCTCATCGTGTCCTCAAGTGGCTGAAAGAGAGCAAGCTCTCTGGCCTTTCTTATCTGGGCTTGAATCCTGTTCATGAGGGCTCCACTCTTGTGAACTCTCACACCCAGAGGCCACACCCCTTATCTCTTGGAATTAGCATTTCAACACAAACATTTTAGGGGAGCATAAACATTCAGTCCATTATAGCCTTTCTTTGTCCTGTTTCCCCAAGGTTTAATGGGGAAAGAGCAGTCAGTTACACAGCAAGCTACCCAGAGATTCAGATTCAGTTACTCTTAGGTGGAGTTTTAGTGTAGATGCACAATTGCATAGAAACATACATGGAGAGATGATGATAGGTGGTGGTTAGATGATAGAACGTTGATAGATACAGGATAGATAGATAATAGATGATAGAAAGACAGATAGACAGACAGGCAGACAGATAGATTGATAGATGTCTTTATAGTTCCTTAGGTGATTATAAGGTGGAACCAGGATTGAGAGCTATTGATCTCACCCTGTGGCTATAAGATGGGCAGGCACCTGGTCCACCTTTCGTCAGGAGTGAGCTCCTCTCTCATCTTTAGGGGACATCGTGGATTGTCTGAGACCATCTCCCGACCTCCATATTTTCTTTTCGGGAGGTAGTTTGCTCTTCCTGGTCCTTTCATGAGGCAATCAGAACATCTCTGAGAGCTTCTGGATCTCTGCACACGGATGAGAAGGGGACATGGCTCAATGACTGAGTCCTACCAAAGGTTTAACTGGATTTGAATCCAGTTTGAGCCCAGTAAATCTTAGTTGTCTGATCTTGGGTAAATTACAGTCTTTCCAGACCGTACTTTCTTCATCTTTGGGACCATAGGTGCCTTACAATAATAGCATCATATTTCTGGAACATTATAGAGTTGACAAAGTACATTCACTACCTCATTTAATTTGAACTTGTAATGACCCAATGAGTTGTTATGGATAAAAGAAAAGGCTCAGAGAAATTAAATGTCTTACTCAAAATCACACAGCTAGAGCTGGATTGAACCCACATTTTCATGTCCCTCCCACTTAGGTGAAGATGGACGTTACACGTCTCTATGACTGCAAGTCAGTAAGGTCCACAGATGACTTGGGCACTAAGACACAGTTACAAAGGAACCCAGCCATTTACTCTGATCTTTCTGTAGACTAAGCAGTTGTTAGCCAGGCCCTCTGGTGACCTTTTAGGTTATGTTCTCTGCCAAGAATCCCAGGAAGCTATCAAACTCTTCCCACCCCAGAAACACACACACACAATCATACACAGTCTTGAGTGATTCTGTATTTCACATACATGAATTAGAAAAATGTCATTACAAGGAACTATGCCTCTCATTCATTTTTTGTATGTGTGTTGAAATGAATGACCACTTGCTAAAACAAATAATCAGCACAAATTGTGCAAGCAAAAGAAAATGAAAATTAAGCTCTGCTTGAACATAAGTTTCAATAGCAGATTGTTTTATTCCTTGAATAAGGAGCCGGAATCATAGAGTGATTTGGATGTGCCTCCTGTGTGTGTCATCTTTGCTCTCTGGATGCTTCTACTTGGTTTTGATGGCAGCAGTTTACTGATTCTGAAACTTCATCATTTTGAAAATATCATGACTTTTGAACTTTTGAAAAGGGGAGCCCAAGATGGAATTCTTGTGAAATGACTTTGGCATGTTCCAAACCAATGAAAACGAGGAATTTTAACTGCATAGGTAGACCTGGAAGTTTCACATAGTTATAAGTTGAGGAAATATGGTGTAACTGCTAATTTTTTAGTGGCTTGCTTCAGGACACTCACGGAAATACCACAGACCCTGCAGTCTTGACGTCACCTGACAGATGCGTCTCTTCCATCTTCCTTCTCTGTACCACTGGCCTTAGAAAGGTCTCTGCAATGGCTTTCTCCTCTTCTGCTTGATAATCACTAGGATTTTTCAGAATAGTGTTTTGCCCTGGGATACCTGAGGTTTGAGAACATTCCTGCCTCTTAAAACAGTCTTCTTACAGAACCATTTCGTACCATATAGTGGACAGATATAAGATGCATTTGTGGCCTCCTGGTTTAGAGAGTGTCTTTGACTTTGCGTGCAGTGACCTGAAGAACAAATTGGGGTTTATTTTTTCTCAGTACAAGATCTTTGGAGCAGGTGGCCTGGGGCTGGCAAGGCAGTCCCAGGGTGGCATCGGTGACTCTCCCTAGCCATCCTTAGTGTGGGCATGTTGCCTCAAGTCCTAAGAGGTAGATCTCTACCCAGCACTGTGGGAAATATAGGCAGAGAGAAAAGAAAAGGCAAATCTTTTTCCACGTCCTGTCCTAGCCTGGCCTGGGAGAAAGTATTTGCAGCTTCCCAAACCCCCTTTATCTAGACACTTAACAGGCTCTCAAATTTGCATCCCATTGCTTTTAACATCTCCAATCATTTAAAAAATGTAACGACACAGATTTTTTTTCTCATGCAAATATATTTTTTGAAGATTTATTTCTGTATGCATACAAGCTGGGAGCAGCCTAGAGGTGTGGGGCTGTGAGAAGGTTCACCAGAGACAGAGTGGGGAGCAGAACAGGCAGATCATCCAAAATACACTGCTGAGGGGAGCAGCGGGTGAGGCAGGAGAGGTCTGTTGCACCATGTGGCCTCCCTGGTGGCTCAACGGGTTAAGTGCAGCGCTGTGGAGCTGTCAGCGGCTGTGGTGTGAGTTTGATGCCCGGCGGGGGAGAAAATGTATTTTGAGAAACAATTAGAAAATATAGAAGAGTATAAAGAAGACTATCAACATCACCCATAATCCAGCTACACCAATCCAAATACTGCTGACATTTTTACCATGTTCCCCCCACGCCCCAGGCCCTGGTCTTTTTCTAAGCCCTGCATACATATACACATATTCTAATTTCTTTTTTTCCCTCCAAGTTGAGCTCTTGCAGAACATACAGTTTTCTATTCTGCTTCTTTCACTTTTCATTGTATTGTGAGCATAATATCAGTAGATATTATTTTGCAAACCTGATTTATAATAGCGAGGGTTCGAGGGGTTTTGGTGCTGTTGTGCTGCTGTTAAACTAGGGACTCAGATAAACTTAGTTCCTGTTCTGCTGCTTATTCTTCCTCCACAATGAGCTCTTGCCCAAGGGAACTATGGATATAAAGATCAACAACTAGCTGTGTGATTGGGTGAGCACCTGAAAGTAGCATTTTTCCCCATTTTTGTGCTCACTGGTCTAGGGAAGCTTCTTCATCTCTGCGCTGGAATCTCATGATGTAGATGGGCCTGAGAAGCCGATTTGGACTCAACTTACTTGACTCTGTGTGACTTTGGTCAAATTACTTAACCTCTCTGAGTATCTCCTCATCTGTAAAATGGGGAACAAAAAAGAGTGCAGGTATAGATCAAATGAGCTGAACATATAACAAGCTTATCTCAGTGCCTGGTAGATAGTCAATGATCCATAAATGTTAGTTTTATTGTTTCCTACCATTGGACATTTAGGAAGCTTAAATTTTTTCTTTATAACTTAATCAAGTTATTGATATTTAACTAACTTTGACTGAGTGCATACTGTGTGTCAAATATTTTTCTAAATGCTGGGAGTTATGTGATAACCAGGATTAGACAGGTGTCTGATCTCATGGAGTTCAAGTTTTAGTGGAGATACATGAGGAGTAAGCAGGTTCAGGTGGTGACAGATCTAGAAATAAAATAAAACATGATGTACGAACTAACAGGTGCAGATGTCAGGTAGGGTGGTCAGGGAGGACCTTCTGCATGGGCGACACTGGAGCAGAGACCCTATGACAAGGACAAGATCTGGGGAGGGGCAGGTTGAGTTTCTGAAGTGGGGGTGAACTTGGGGAGTTCAATCAAATGCAGTAGCAGTGAGTGAGTGAAGAAGGAGCGAGACGGGGGAGTGTGCGAGATGGGCAGGGATACCTCTTCATGGACAGCTGTGGGGGTGTGAATCTCATTACCAAGTGCAAAGGGTGATCCTGAGGGGTCTGGTGCCTGAAAGTGACCCACATTTGGTGTGTGTTGGACTTGGCTCATTTGGGCCTGTCGGGTGGGATTGTGCCCATTTCTTCCTAATTAACTCTTTAGTAACATCGCCACAGTGATTGGAAATGGCCACCATGAGAATATTTACACCATGGAAATTTGTAGCAGATGCCTCAGATTAGGGCTTTTGTTCCCCAGAGCCAGTTGTTAAACTGTTCCAGCACAGCACTGAACAAACTGACCCAGGTTTTGAAAACACTTCTTTAACTGCCCTGTGGAGACTGAATTACAGGGAAGTGATACTGCAATGAGCATTCCTGAACACTCTGTTTCGGCTGTTCTGAGTATTTCCTTAGGAGAAATTCTTAGAAGTGAAATTGCTCCATGAAATGATCTTATTGCTCCCTACTGAAAATTTTCACTGGTTTATATTCTTTCCATGAGAAACTATTTTCCGATCCCCTTCTAAATACTGATAATTAGTACAAAAAAGAAAAGCTAAATTTGTTAGATGAAATACAGACGCTCATTTGATTATTGGTGATTTGATGTTTATAAATCATTTGTAAATTTCCTTTGTTACATTATTTATTACTGTCCTATGCTCTGTTTTTTTAAATTGGTTCTTGTATTTTTCTTACCAATTTGTTAGAACTTTGTACATAATAGTATTAATTTTTTGGCATCTACTGTACAAATACTTTTTTGTGGTTTAGTTCTTTAAGAAATTTTTAATATATAGAAATTTGCATTTGTATGGAATAAGATTTATATTGTTTCTTCTAGTGCTTCCATATTTAAAGAGTCTTCTCTAAGCTGTTCAAAGTGGGAGCCAGAGAACATTCTGGAATAATTGTGCTAGGTTGCTGCTTAGGAAGAAAAATATTTCGATCCAACTGGCATCCAAACTTACACTGAGATTAACACAAGCAGGTTATTGAAACAGAGCAAAACAAAGAACTTTTCCCCATCTTGAGGTCAGAGGGATGTTCATTTATGTTTTGCTTAGGTTTTCACAAATATGTATATCTTTAATCCATCTGGAATTTATTTTGGTTTAAGAGCTTATATAACAATTCCATTTCATTTTATTTGAAATGTTTAGTCAATTTTCCTACCACCATTTATTGAATAGCATTTCTCTCTCCTGAATTTTAATGTTACCTGTATCTTCACCTATAACTTTATGTGTGGTAGAATCATTTCTGCCCATATTTAGTTCTGTTGATACATTATTTCCTCGTTATTATGATGTTTTAATTTTTACCTTTATAATGTATTAGAATATCTGATAAAATACCCTTGAGAATCACTGTGCAATAGTTCAAAAAAAGTTAGGATTTTGTTGGGAATTGCAACAACATTTACCTAGTTTGATTAAAGAGGACATTTATAATATTTACTTCTTGCATCTTGGAACATGTTTTTTATTCAATGTTTCACGTATATTTTGCAGTAAAATATTAGAATTTCCTTCTTTTACACAAGTCCTGTTTCTACATGTCTTGTTAGTAATTTCTCCCCCACAGTTCTTGTCCCAAGACTGTGCGCCTATGTCCATGCAGGCCTCTTTCAACAAACCTGCCCATTTCAAAAGCAGCTTTGCCTACTTTTGTCTACGCAGGTGCAGCTTTCTTTCTCTTTTCTCCTTTTCCTAATCAACTTGTCCTTTTAAAACTCAAAAACAAAACAAAACAAAACAGAAATAATAAATTTCCCCCTAGATATAATATTTTACTGCCATTATGAACAAGATACTTTTTGGACATGTTGCTGGCATCCAGACAAGCTGTCATTTTTGGTTCATGTATAGTAAGCATTTATAACAGTGCCCCACTGAAATCTAAATTTTCAGAGTGTGTAAGTTCTGCCTGACCCTGCACCACTTGCCTTCCAGCTGCAGTACTTGTATCTTCTCTGTTCTCTCCCCTCTAGACCTGCTGGCTTTCTTCCAACACCCTAAATTCTTTGTTTTACTGCTTTGCATGGTCTATTCCTTTGATCTGGAAGTTCACATTCCCTTCTTTATGCACCTGATTCCTGTTTCCTTCAAGTTCCTGGACTCATGTATCTTCTCTCCTACCCCATTAATCTGTAATTACTTATTTCTTCAAGTTATTCCCGTGGTCTAGAGTGAGAGTTGTCACTTCAGCTCACAGTATGTGTTTCGGAATGAATGACTGCATCAGATTACCTTTGTGAGTTCTCAAGTTAATTCTAATACTGTTAAGTTCTTTTCCTTGGAACATCCAGCATTGCCTTACTCCAGCTTGTATTTCTGGTTTCTTAAGTCCAAAACTATTTCAGTGATTGATAAAATATTAAGCAGGAAAATGCAACTAAACTTCTCATACTCACTAAGAACTCTTCTCTGGTTGTATGATTGGCATGAGGTTGCCATGACCCAGGGTGCTCACCAATGTCTATCTGACAAGTGTTCTAGCACCCAGAAACCCCCCTGCCCTGTGCCACAGGTACCCTCATGGCCACCGGCTTCCCCTCTCACCGCAGGACTGATGTCTGTAGTGGAACTTCTCAAAGTTTTTGTTCGTGATTCTCTTCTTAAATTCCCCACACTGATCTCATCCCTTCATCTTCCTGCATTCCAATTTCTCTCATTCCCACCATGGTAAATACATGCTGTAGAACCCTGCATTAAAAAAGAAAACAGTCCTTCTTGACTTCTCCCACCTGTTTCTTCTCTGTTCTATTTCTCTACTCTTAACAGCAAAACTTCCAGGAAAAGTTGTCATTACTTGTCTCCACCTTCTCATCTCCTGTTCCTTCCTCAACCCATTCTAATCGTCTTTGGTTTCCCAAAACTGCTCTTCTAAAGGTCCCTAATATGTCCCAAGTTACTTTTATGCCTTTATTTTACTTAACTCCTCAGAGTGTCTGGCACAGCTTACCATTTTCTCCTTTTTGGAATAGAGATTTTGCTTAACTTTTTTGAGAGCATGCTCTCCTGGCTCCCTTCCTGGCCCATCTCTGTGGCTGGATCTTCCTCCAATGCATGTACCCTCAGCTACACCCCTAGCACCTCCTCTCTCCTGTCCTGTGGAAGACATCTGCATGGGGGTTACATAATCCCCTACGAAGGGATACAATCCTAGTCCTGTCCAGGGTGCTCACCAATGTCACCTAGTCCTGTCCAGGATTGCATCCCTTCATAGGGATTATGTAACCCACATGCAGATGTCTTCCACATTTATAGATCCTGCCTTCATCTCTCCTCTGAGCTCCCGAGGCTTAAATCCAATGGTATCCTTGACATGTGAGCACAGCTGTCTAGTGAGCACCTTCAACATAATGTGTCCAAAGCAGGACTTTTCACTTATCCTTCAATCTGTTCCTTCCCTGTGTCACCCCTGCTCCACAGGTGAGTACAACATCCAGTGCTGTCACCACCCTAGCTTATGCTAAAGAGTTAAGGAAGGTGGTGTCGGGGCTAATAGCTGCGCTCTGCAAAGACTCGGTTTACAGGGACAGTTCTCTCTCCAGTCCGACCCTCCTGGTTTTGTAGTAGGTGTCTCAGAACACAGTGTGTACAAGCCAGTTCTTCCAGCTCACCACTTCAACTTCCTGCCCCTTCCTAGTGGGAAGCAGAGACACTGAAGGTGAGAGTGGGCAGCAGTGTTCTATCTCCTTGGAAGCTACACCCTTGTAGGAGCAGTTGGCTTCCTGGTTTTCTAGGCAGTTGGCCCCTGGTTTTCTTGATGGGAAGCAGGAGTTGTGAATGAGGGACCGTGAATTTTGAAAACTCTTTCAGTCCTGTACGTTTGTTCTGTTCTAATTCCATTCTCAGCTTTTTAAAAAAATGCTATTTATTTTTGTCTTTTTATCATCATGGGTATTTTGGTGGGGAGTGGAAGAATCTAAATCAAAGGCTGTCAGTCAGATGGTATTTGATGCTAAAAATCCCCAGAGAAATGCAAATATGAACAATGGTGAGAAACATCTTTGTGGCCATTGGAAAGGCAACATTCAGGATGGTGGATAATATCTGTGTTGACACTGCTGTGGGGAGATGGGCACAGATATAGGCTGCTTGCTGGTGGACACATACTGGCATGACAATTCTGGAAAGCGATTTGGCAGATTCTAGTGCACTGAACCTGTGATTCAGAAACCTCGCTCGGGTATATAAGTCCTGGAGGAGTTCTTTGCATGAGTCTGAAAGGTTGCCTGCAAAGTACTGCTTGTCATAGCAGAGAATGAGTGGTGGCCTGCGTGCCCACTGCCCAGGACTCGATGAGCAAAGTGCAGGGAGGCAGCTGTGAGCGGCAAGACCACACATGGGCACACAGTGATGGAGAGCGGTTTTAAAGAGTTAAGGAAAAAATATAGAAATGGCATGAAATGTATAACCATGAGTTTTTGAACACAGGTAAGTTTAAAACTTCTCCTCCCAGCATTTCGTATTTATAAAGTTTCATGAATAGTTAAGATTCTATGTTAAATGTGCCAGGAGCAAATGGCCATACCAGGGGGACGGGGTTTGAAAGTGGGTATTAGGGATGAAGAAAGAAAAGTTTTGTTGTCTCCAGAGTCATCGAAGGGAGATAGATGTATAAAATCAAAAACAAAGAGGTTAGATTTGAAACACTTCTTCCATGAATTTCTGAAGGCTGGATTTATATTTTTCAAACGTGGTATCTTTTGGGGAAGAGCACCTTTAAAACCCAGTCCCGTGACTAGCGTGAGTAGGTTATGCCTTGCCCATCGCAGTTAGGACTGGACTGCTCCTTTCTGCCCCAAACTGCTCCAAGTTAAAGGTGGGGTGAAACCACTCCATTGATCACCTGTTGTCTGAGGATAAACCTTTAGGGATGGGAACAGCACCCAGGAACCTCGATGTCCCCAACACGTGGTTCCATGATTGGCAGTGAGTGGGCTTTTGATCCTTGCCTCCATCCTTAATTGCACCACTCAGTTGGCAACTTTCCCAATGTGTATTCTTGCCCTAGCAGGAGGCTCATCAGGTGGTTCCCCCATGTAAAGGGACAGTATGGCGCTAACTACCAAGAGAATAGTGTGTCATCTGGTTGTAGGGGAAAAGCACACAAATGGACTTTCCTGAATGATGGCCAAATCCATTCCTCACAAAGTGATGGCGTCTTTTTGGAAACGCCTTTGTGGACTTCTGTTCAAGTTCACTAATCACACAAATAGTGATTGGTGGGGGACGCCAAATGCCTACTAAGTGCTGGGGGCAGAAGCCATGGGGTCAGTTCCAGTGAGATGACCAGTACCCTCTAGATTTAATGGTAAAGAGAATGTGGTACATCAAGTACAACCTTTTAGACAGTAATAGAAATTATAGGAAATAAAAGAACTTATATTTATAGAATGCTTTATACCTTTCAAAAGTACTTTCATGTCAATTTTCTCAGCATGGTTTGGCGACCACAATCTCAGGCTGCACCTGGAATCAGGTAGATGTTTTCTTTGGAAAATGGTCTCCAGCATTAGGCTACCTACTTTTTTGGACTTGCGTGAGTGTGCGGGGGAAAGAAGCAATTGTGGTGCCGTCTAGAGGAGGAGGAGAAGGGGCAAGGCTGCAAAGTTTCCCATTCCTTGGAATGAAACCTTACATCAGCGACTCCCAATCCTGCATATTGATTCCCCAGGGTGTCTTGAAATTCTTCAAAGGAAATTAATTGTAATTCACTTCAATTTTTAAAATACACATAGATGCTGGGTAGCACAATGCTTCTGGGCAGGGGTGGACCGGAGGAGGTGGGTTGGAAGTTGTATGTCTGTCAAAGAAACTGTCAACCAGAGAAAGAACAATAGGGAGCTGAAACTCCCCCAAATTTGGGGGAGTGATTGGTCTGTGTTCACACTTGTAGGGGAGGCAGTGGCAACAGGGGGTGGTGCTGGCTACTGAGAAAGTTGAAATAATTGTGGGATGATCAGATGACTCCATAGTGTTGATAGATGATGACTTGCTCTTACTAGAGTCTGGAAAAGCAGGATTCCTGGACCCCAGGGAGTATGTCCCCTCTATTCCACAATGGGTAGCGAGGTATCATTTCATGATTATTATTTTTAAAGGGCTGGGTTAATGATTTTATGCTTTTAATGTGTGTTGGTTGATACCAACCAGCATGCTCTTGGATGGCTGCTTGGTGGATATTCTTTTCCTTCCCACCCAACTAGAAATGCCAAGTTTGCTCTTATGTAGTATCTGGTTAATGCAGACACACGGATCACCCTGTGGTCCGGTGCTCAGAACTCAAAGGCGTCACATGGGAGTGGGGGGACTCCTTGTTGACAGGTTCTCCATAGAACTTACCTAGTTCCATCTAGCTCTGCTTCTGTGGAATACCTGCCTGGATGGGTTTGCATGGGAAATAGGATTTGTGGGCAGTTGCAAGTGTGTTTTGACTGGGGGCAGACTCCTGTATATTCGCTGCTTGTGTCTACACAGCACAGCAGGAAAGGGGCCCCAGACAGTGATTAACTGTAGGAGGGCCTTTGTGTTACAAATGAGAAGCAGCCTGGGAGTGGGTGACAGAAGAAAAGAGGGGGGCCGAGAGTTAGGGAAGCCTTAACTCATTTCATCCGACAGCTCGGAAACAGAGCTGCCGTGTCTGCTCTTCTGCTCTGTTGCAGGCTTTGAGTCACCAAAGCAATCACAGCAGTTAGAGCCCGCATAGACCTTGAATTCTGGCAGGTGCTGTGATTGGCCTTTGGAAGCAGCAGCCCTGAATCCCATTTTGCTGGGGAACATGGGAGAGGGCTGGGCTTGGCAGTGATGGGCACAGGGTTTCACCTTTGCTTCCCATTTTGCTCTTGAGTCTTCTTTTACCAGCAGCCTCTGAAGAGCTTTGCAGTGGCCCACCTCCCCATTGTCTCTGTTGGGAGTGAGCCAGTTGTCTGTCTCTCAGGTGGTGGGGGACCCCAAAAGTGTCTTTCTGCTTCAGGGTGTCCTGGTTCTGTAATAAGTCAGAGTGAATATGAGAACCTGATCATGTCCTGGTTCTCAATCTTCAGATACCCTCAATTCTCCCTCTCTTTTCCCTACTCTTCCAGAAGGTGGTGGATGAGCTTGGTTGATGGGCTCAATGAATGATGGTTCACCCCACATGAGAACAAGTGCACACCCAGCTTTCCCACTGGTGGGTCTTTTCCTCAGCAGGACATTTGTGGCAGACTTGCCCTACCCCTGGGTGATCCCTAGCTCCTCTGGCTCAGAGTAGAGCCCTTCTCTGGCTTCTCTTCCTCTGGCCCTTCTCTTTCCCTCAGCACAGAGGGGCAGGGCAGAATGCTCATAAACCAAGGTGGAGAAACACAAACAGGGATGAATCGGCCAAGTACAAAGGAACAACCTCATGTTATGAGAGACACGGGGCTTGGTTCAAGGCTTGCCCCTGGCTTTACAGCCTGTGGGTTTACATGAGTCACTTCACTTTTTTTTCTTTTTTTTAGATTTATTTATGTATGCATACAAGAGCTGGGGTGTTCCCCAGAGGGGTGTGTGTGTGTGGGGGGAGGTAAGAGTATTCAGCAGAAACAGAGTGGGGAGAAGAACAGGTGGATCCACTGAAGTACACTGCTGAGGGGAGCGTGGGGCAAGGCAGGAGAGGTCCGATGCGCCATGTGGGAAGCTCCCTGGCTGGGAATCAAACTCGTGCTGCAGTGGATATGGATAGCTTCATAGTGCTGAGAATTAACCCATTGCACCACCAGGGAGGCCCCTCACTTCACTTTTTTTTTTTTTGTCAAATTTAGGGTAAAAGGTTATTTTTTAAAATATTCTTAATTTACTTATTTTGATTTATATACCTAGTATTCTCTTCTGCAAAACACCCCTATCTTTTCTACCTTACAGAACTAACATCTAAAACTTGCAAATATTCTTTGCCAAAAGTAAGAGACTGGACAGGACTGTCCAGCCTCCAGGTCCTCAGCCTGCCCCAATTAGACACCTGGCACTGACTCCTACTATCCCCGTCTCAGCCTTGCTCTTGCTGGCTTTTCTCTTCCCTCGATTGTCCCCATTGACGGGAGATCAGAAAATGTGCCCTTGTATCTAAGAAATGGAAGTGATTGTGAAATGCCCTAAACATATTTAGAATCCTGGTCTTTTAAGACAGTTGCTGAGGAAAAGTGCAAGAGGTGCCATAGGTTTAAGGAGTCCCATGGGCAAGAACAGGGTGTGGCGAGAACACGGTAGATTCTGGTGGAGGACTGTGGGTACAGGAGGTGCTATGGTGACCACACCTGAACGGGGTGATCCTAAAGCTCCAAAATACTAATGATGCTGCAATGGCACATCAATAAAAAATGGTAAGAGAGAGCGAAAGAAGGAGGGAGGGAGGGAGAGAGCGAGAGCAAGAGCCAGAGAGAGAGAGAGAGAGAGAGAGAGAAAGAGAAGAGGAGGGAGGGAGGGAAGGAGAAAGGGAGGGGGGGAAGAAAGGGAGGGGGAGAGAGAGAGAGAGAGAGAGAGAGAGAGAGAGAGAGAGAGAGAGAGAGAATGAGGAGAGAAGGAAAGAAGGGAGTCCAGAGTCTATTGTAGGCAGGACACCAGTCTCCTGGTCCCACTGCCAACTGCTCAGGACAGCCATTCTGAGCTGGAGTATCCTCAACAATGATGTAGGCAGGGATTTTCATGGAGAAGGAAACAGAGGCTGTGTGAGCAGACCGGACTCATTCTGATGTAAGTGGCAAGGCTAGGATTTGAGCTCAAGACTGTCAAACTCCAGAATCCATTCTCTTCTTACTACAGCAGAAGGCTTTGCCATGTGCATAGGATCTAGATACGACAGGCTTAACAGTGACCCATCTCTGTGCAGGACTTCAACTAATCTGCAAAGAAAATTTAGCTTCACAGTACATCAGTAAGAAATGTAGAAGATTTTCTGGGGCCTGGTGAGACAGCCATTCTGCACTCTACATCATCTTGAAAAGCTTTCTGGAGTTCGTTTTTAACATTTCTGTTCTGCTCCCTAATGCTTTCTCTCTCTGCTCCACTTCAGGATTGGTTCATCTGTTTTCACGCTCTCTTTCCTTTGATCTCTTGGTACCCCCTCTGTGGTCCAGTGTGCAATTCATCGCCCATCCTCGTCAGCCTGCACAGGGCAGCTCAGCAAAATCTCTGTAGAGGTTGAATCGACTCTGACAGCAATCAAAGCAACACCTGCGGTTATTCTAGCCTGCCCCAAGTGGCTTATCCAAACATCCACCCAGCAGAGCTGGTGTCCTTCAAGGTACACTATTAAAAAAAAATAAGATTAGTTCTGTACTGTTTCATGTGGGAGAGCGCAAAGAAGAGTTAAAAGAGGTCTTAGCTGAGGGAATGCCAGTGGGGAAGAAGAGTGGGGGGAGGGGGAAGTTGGCAGGAGACACCAAAAGGCCCAATTACAGGTTGTGGTGATTGGAGAAACAGGGAAGAAAAGGGAAGGACGCTTCCTAGGTTTTTGACTACAGCAACAGGAAGAATGAGGTGCAGGGTTCTGGAAGAGAAACAGATTTGAGATGGGGTGGGAGGAAGAAGAGTTTAGGGAAGATAAAAATATATTTTCTGAACTTAGGGCTTCTGTGCCATGTTTTTGCAGCACTGTCCCCCCATCTGAACCTTGCCTCAGCTTGGGGTCACCTTATGGCTCTCAGCGCCAGTGTGGAAGGTGGGAGCAGCCCCCCAAGAGCTGAAATCCAGATCCCCGGTTCCTACCATGGTCCTTTGGACCACTGACACCCTGTTCCCCTAGATTTGCTCCCTCCTCTTGGGTCTTCCATTTCTTCTGGCCTGTGATTCCTCCAGTTTCACTCTGTCGGTTTTTACCTATTGTCCTTTAGAAATTTCTCATACTCTAGGGTCACTGATAGCATCCCTGTTTTCCAATGCTAGCTATAGATGAATTCTTAAAACAAAACAAAATGGAGGGAAATAAATGGAGCCTTGAATTTTCTCTCGATCGACTTTCTTATAATTATTTGCTTTCTTGTCTCATTCCCTTGATGACTTTGGATTCCTTGAGGGCAGGAAGAATGACATATTCAGCCCTTCATTCCTCAGCACTAACCGATTCTTCTTTTACACAACCAGGGAACTTACTATTGAAGGGATTGTATGTTTACCTCTTGAAAATTTAAGAAAAAATACAGTGCATCACCTTCCAACTCAAAATTGGCTTTTCCTATATTTTAATTTCAACACTATTCCTGAGTGCATCTTATGTGTTCAGACTAAATTTAATCAAGCATGAGGAAAAGAGAAACATACCAGAAGCCCTGAAGTCTTGGAGTTAATTCCCCAGCTCTTGACTCTAGATTTCAGGACTGGGGAGGATGAAGGATGGGAGGTGAGGATGAGGAGGGGCAGAGGGGTCTCTGGCTGGAGCAAGTTTCCCATGTGGCATCTGAGAGCAGACCACCCACATATCTATTCACACTCGCCCTGTGCTTGGCACATATCAGGGCTGGGGGTCACTCACCACACAGGGGCCCTGCTCTCAGGGAGCCAGAGGGATAAGCCCAACACACAACAGCAGCTGGGGAACATCCAGGCTTGAGAGGCAAAGGCGATGTCTGACAGATCTGGTCCCAGCCTCAGCGCGCTTGCTAAGCTAGTGGTTCCTGCAGCAGGGACCATTCATGTTCCCAGCGCAGGTTTGCATGTGGCCTCTAAATTTCCTTTGATTCAAGAAGAATACAAGAACCCCACTTTTGGGAGATGGTTGCTTTCACAGCCCACCACTCGGGCACCCATGTATCCATTAGGGGGATGAGAGATAAAATAACACGTGCACATTCTTCTTTCTGCCAGTGATGGGCACGCGTTTTCTGGGAGCCCACCTGGCTGCTTGCCCTCCAGGCCAAACAGCATCCTTTCTTTAGACTGGTTCTTCAGAAGCTCTCCAGAGCAGACCTTGGAGTCTGGACCAGTCTTATTTACCTTGCTAAATTGTGGTGCTCTTTGTTGGTGGTGGGGGGAATTCCAGGATTGGGAGAGGGATGTGGCAAGGGTCACTGGACCCTGGGCCTGTGTGGGGTCTCCCAGAATCTGCAGCCACCACACAGGTGCCATCTGGCCCTGCCACCCGGCCCTGATCTCTCCTCTGCCTTTAGCAGAGGCTGAAGTGAATCTCAGGCAAAGGACCCGGGCTTGCCTCAAGGCAAGTACTGCATTCTGAGCACGTCAGAATATACCAGGCCTAATGGATAAAGCTATTATGGATGATCTAATTAATAGAGCAGACCACTGTTTCATTCCAGGGACTGGGGCTCCCGTCAGCACACAGTGCTCGGAGTTACTGCCGTCAGCTTCTCCTTGTTCCTGGTGTTCGGGTGGCTAATGTATTGTATGAAGATTCAGAGGCATTTAATACGATGATCAAATGCCATGCTGAATTAATGTTTACAGCTTCTTGGCTTAGGCATTCTAAATCTAGGGTGCTTGGGACTGAAGCTGAGAACTTGGCTTGCCTGCACACTCCCTGCTCAGCCCTATGCTGCTCCTGCAGCACATGCCTTCGCAGACTCTTGCATCCTGGCACTGGGCTGCAGATTCTAGCAGCTTCCAGCATGATGGGAGACATCATCAAGGTTCCATACGTATCAGTGGAAAGCTCATCTGGTCACTGGTGGGGCTCGGTCCATGCTGGATCAAGGGCATTTCCAGACACCCATGTTGGGTGTAAGTGATATCTCCTTTATTTCTTCTCTCCAAGTTGCACTAATCTTAAAAGTGTTGCTCTTCAGAACCGCATCTCTTGGAAACTTTCTTAAATCCAGAAGGTTTAAGTATGTGATGTTATCCTGTGCTATAGGGAGATTTGGAAAGGTATTCTCCGGAGGACCTTAAGTTCTTCCCAACTGCTGTGCCTCATTTTACAAATGGGCACCATGAGGAAGGGGCTGGATTGGAGTCTCCAGGTTTAAATATGCAGACTACTCAGGGTTCTCTTAGGAGTGGTTAACTAAGTAAAAGAAGACCTGATTGCTATTCATTTGGGGAGTTTTTCCCTATCAAAACAGAACTCTATTAGAAAGTGAAATCAATATAGATCTAATAGAGTGCGTTGGTTTTTCTGTTGACGCTATAATACATCATCACAAATTCAGTGACTTAAAACCCATAAATACATTTCCTCTCAGTTTCATGCAGCAGAAGCCTGGTATGGGTCTCATAGAGCTAACACCCGCGTGAGACCAGAATGTTTCCTTCTGGAGACCCCAAGGGAGGCTCTGCTTCCTGATCATTATGGTCATTGGCAGAGTTTTCTTTGCTGCTGGGGGACTGCCGTCTCCGTGCTCTTGCTGGTCATAGCTGAAGGCCGTCTCCTGCTTTAGAGGGTGCTCCGTTCTTTGACTCCTTCCTCCATGCTCAGAGCCAGAGATGGTGGGTTGAATTTTTCCCATGTCACATTTCTCTGCCCCAATCTTCTGCTTTTAAAGAGCTGTGATTAGGAAAGGTAAGGTTGTGTTAATCTAGGAGAATCTATTTTGAATTCAGCTTATTAGCAACCTTCATTCTCTTATGAAGTTGACTTAAATTCACAAACGGATGTGGACTTTGTGCTGGGGCCAAGGGGTTGTTTTTTCGAGCACATGTAGTTTCTTCACAAAGTCCATGGTGCATGTAATTCTAGAGGCTACAAGTGAGGAGGAGAGAAATGGACATTTATTGAGCACATACCATATGCTAGATTTGCACATGCATTATGCCCTTTGGTGAGTATGATCTTTATATTGCCAATGACTTAACAGATTTGGAGAAATTAAGTAACTTGTCTAAGAGTCCAAAGCTAGTAAATGACAGAACCAAAATTTGAGCCCAAGAGGGTAAGACTTCAAAGCCTGTCTGTTGCTTCCTTTACCACAGCACAGCATTTCCCTTGGGATTCCAACCTAGATCTTCAGAATTACTTTCGATATTTAACTTAAATATAAGTGTTTTCTCTGGGCTCACAATAGCCTGCTCAAGGTCTGAGCTTGAGGTAAAGTGTAGATTGCCTGTTTCCCCCACTTCTGTCTCTGATAGGCATCAGGACCAATTTTATCTGACTCAAGCCTGGGCAGGAAAGACAATGGAGGAGAGGAAGAAACTCTCAGCCCCTTTGTCTGGGTGCAGTGCTAAGTCACTTACAGACTGCTAAACATGGAGCTTCCATACGACCCAGCAATCCCACTTTTGGGAATTTACCCAAAGGACACAAAAACACTAATCCGAAAGGATACATGCACCCGTATGTTCATTGCGGCACTGTTCACAATAGCAAAGGCATGGAAGCAACCCAGATGTCCAAAAATAGATGATTGGATCCAGAAGATGGGGTACATATACACAATGGAATACTATTCAGCATGGAAAGAAGATAAACACATGCAATTTGCAGCGACATGAATGGAATTAGAGGGGATCATACTCAGTGAAATAAGCCAGAAAGAAAGAGAAAAATATCGAATG